>WNWU01010445.1:17500-43444 GCA_012654045.1 Ptyas mucosa | reverse complement strand
GCAATTAAAGTACAAAGTCACATACATATGCACATGTTTAAGGCAGATTTCACTCCAGTGCTTTCGTTCAAATTCTATATTGGGCTTTTCTCATTTTCTTTCTGTGGAATGAATCTTCAGCGTTCTACTATTGAAACACCATTTATAGCTAATTGAATGTCAATCTTTAACAGTTTAATTTTTCTTCTGAATATTAGGGAACAATGGCACTATGTAGTACTTTTAATTTGTTTGTTCAGCATGTATGGAGTAAAAATGTAAGGCTGCCCCAATGAAACAGTTACATCTTTTCCTAGGATGAGGGATTCCAGAAAAAGAGTTCCACACATCATTTGTATGGAATATATGAAGAATAGTTGCAGGAATTGGGTATAGCTAGTTTAATGAAAAGAAGTACTGGTTAGCAATGTTCCAATATGAAAGGTGCTGCCACAAAGAAGAGGGGTCAATCTATTGTTCAACGCATCTGAATGTAGGACAAGAAGCAATGGATGGAAAGTAATCAAGGAGAGAAGCAACCTAGAACTAAGGAGAACTGTCCTGCCAGTGAGAACAATTAATCAGTAGAACAATTTGCCTCCAGAAGTTGTGAATGCTCCAGCACTGGAGATTTTTAAGAAGAGATTGGATAATCATTTGACTGAAATGGCATAGGGTTTCCTGACTTCCAAAGTCTCTTTCAACTCTGTTATTCTATTTGCTGTCCAGTAAGGTTTAAAATACATTTTCTTCCTCTACCCGTAAAAATACCCAAGCAAAGATTAAACAGCTAAAGATACTAGATTTAGAAGAAGGTCTGAGAATTACAGGTAGATCATAATGTTATTATTAATGTTCCTTCAAGCAATCAATCAGTTTCCTAGTGAATCATTTTTAGAAATCATAACAGCTGGCTTAAAAAAAATGATGTTTTGTCCAAGATCATTTTCCCTTTCATTGAAAAATAATATTTTAGAACACTCAGAAAAATATATATATATATCTCAATATGTATGTATGTGTGTATATGGTTATGCAATTTATACATTATTCCTATCATTCGATCCATTTGTGGGAATAGGGGAAAAAATGGAGTGCTAATGTATTTGCATGATTTTTTCCTTCCATGGCACTATGCAATCTCTTTTTTTCTGTATAGCATTTAGCTGAATTGTAAATAAAGTATATGTAATCCCACATTCTTTAAGAGAAGAAATATGATTTGTAACGTATCTGTGTAGATTTTTTCTACAGAACTACCAACATATCCTGGCCTTGGTTTTTGCTGTAAAGGAGATCAGTGAAAACAATCACATTTTATTCAACATGACTCTGGGTATGCACCTCTCTAACAGTTATTTTATGGCGAGATGGACCTACTTGGCTTCAATGGAGCTCCTCTCAACACGAGGCAGATTCATTCCCAATTATAAGTGTGATGCCAAGGACTGGGCAGTATCTGTTATTGCAGGACCTAACTCTCACATCTGTCCCTTCATGGCAAATGTTTTGAATGTCTACAAGATGCCCCAGGTAAGATTTGCTCTTGAAAAATATATCATGGGCTGTGACAATAACTTTGAAGGATAGGAGGAAGAACTTAGATAATGATCTGGTAAAAAAAAAATCTGAGCCCAAACCAATTTGAGAAAGCATCTCAGAATTGATTTCAGGAAGGAAGGAAGGAAAGAAGGAAGGAAGGAAGGAAGGAAGGAAGGAAGGAAGGAAGGAAGGAAGGAAGGAAGGAAGGAAGGGTCATTCTGTAATATAAAGATCAAGATAAATATTCCCAAATACTAATACATTGAATTGCTTAATCAAATCCATGAATAAATATTATTATTAAAACATGGTGAGAAAAAGAATTGATGAAAATATATTAACATTTCTATTAAGTGTATTTAGAATAGACTAGACTAGACTAGACTAGACTAGACTAGACTAGACTAGACTAGACTAGAATAGAATAGAATAGAATAGAATAGAATTCTTTATTGGCCAAGCATGATTGGACACACAAGGAATTTGTCTTGGTGCATATGCTCTCAGTGTACATAAAAGAAAAGATAGAAAAGAATCATAAGGCATAACACTTAATGATAGTTATAGGGTACAAATAAGCAATCAGGAAACAATATCAATATAAACCGTAAGAATACAAGTAACAAAGTTACAATCATATAGTCATAAGTGGAAGGAGATGGGTGATGGGAACGATGAGATGATTAATAGTAATGCAGACTTAGTAAATAGTTGACAGTGTTGAGGGAATTATTTGTTTAGCAGTGTGATGGCGTTTGGGAAAAAACTGTTCTTGTATCTAGTTGTCGGTGTGCAGTGCTTTATAGTGTCGTTTTGAGGGTAGGAGTTGAAACAATTTATGTCCAGGATGTGAGAGGTCTGTAAATATTTTCACAGCCCTCTTTTTAACTCGTGCAGTATACAGGTCTTCAATGGAAGACAGGTTGGTAGCCATTGTTTTTTATGCAGTTCTAATTATCCTTTGAAGTCTGTGTCTGTCTTGTTGGGTTGCAGAACCAAACCAGACGGTTATAGAGGTGCAGGTGACAGACTCAATAATTCTTCTGAAGAACTGTATCAGCGGCTCTTTGGGCAGTTTGAGCTTTCTGACTTGGCACAGAAAGAGCATTCTTTGTTGTGCTTTTTTGATGACGTTTTTGATGTTGGGTGTCCATTTTAAGTTGTGAGATATGATAGAACCTAGAATTTTGAAGGTCTCTACTGTTGATACTGTGCGGTGGTAGTATGGGAGGGTTTCTCCTAAAGTTCACCACCATTTCTATGGTTTTGAGTGTGTTTAGTTCCAGATTGTTCTGGTCGTACCACGAAGCTAGTTGTTCAATTATATGTCTATATGTGGATTCATCATTGTCTCGAATGAGACTGATCACTGTTGTGTCATCTGTGAACTTCAGTAGTTTAACAGATGGATCCTTTGAGACGCAGTCATTGGTATATAAAGAAAAGGGTCATTGGTATATAAAGAAAAGGGAAGTGGAGAGAGCACACAGCCTTTGGGGGGGGAGGCTGTGCTAATTGTACAGGTATCTGATGTGATTCTGCTTAGCTTCACCTGCTGCTTCCTGTCTGTTAGGAAGTTTATGATCCATTTACAAGTGTGTTCAGGTACCACTAGCTGGTTTAGCTTAGTTAGAAAAATGTCTGGAATGATGGTATTGAATGCTGAACTAAAGTCTACAAAGAGGACCCTTGCGTAGCTCTTTGGAGGTTCAAGATGTTGTAGGATGTAGTACAGAGCCATATTAACAGCATCATCTGTTGATCTATTTGATCGGTATGCAAATTGCAGGGGGTCTAACAGTGGATCCATGATGGTTTTCAAGTGGGACAGCACTAGCCTTTCAAAGGTTTTCATAACTACAGATGTTAGAGCAACTGTAGTTATTCGGTTCCTTGATGGTGGGCTTCTTTGTCAAATTAAATTAATTAAGTGTACTTATAAGTTAAGAAATCATAGCATTTTAATTAGTTTGGATTCAGATTTAGTAGTACATCGAGTATAGTACCTAAACATATCTATGTCATATGGTCCTCACTACATTATTCATCATGTTAATGATTTGTGTTGTTTTTCTTAAATATAAATTTGTAGATGAAACTGGTAGGAGGGAAATGCTTTCAGACTTGCAAGATTGTGGTTTCACAGTGTGAATTACCTCAAATGATTGACATCAATCTTGTCCACCTAAAAGTGCTTTCCCCCTCAGCTGCTTTTATACTGCAATGAATTAGGGAGTGTCAGTTCTGAGATGGTTATAACATTTCCTGAATGAGATGGTTATAACAATCTTCTTTTAATTGTTTTTATTAAAGTCTATTATACGATAAAATGTATAATAGATATTTTTGATATCAAGAAAGTTAAAGAAAAGGAAAGATAAACTCAAGAAAAATGAAGAAAGAAAAAGAAAAGAAAAAAGGGTATAGAAAGAAAAATAAAAACCAGTGGTTTCTGATTTTTTTAAATTTTATTTTTATAAATTTTCATTCATAAACATTTTGAAATCCAGTGCATTGTCAGAGTATCATCTAGAAATAGAACAAAGCCAAAGAAAGTTGGTAGTAAATATTACCACACAAACTAATAGCTATAGTAATCATATAATAGCAGTAATAATAATATAACCAAAAAGTTTAAACTAGGTTTCTTCTTACATTAGCTTATTTACATTTTTATCAATTACTATGTTTATAGTTATACACCTCTTTATTTTCAATATTGATAATATTAACATTCATAATTTTACTTTCTCTAATTTCTACCTCTTTTCTCTATCCATTCATAAAATTTATTCCATGTCCGATAGTATTCTGAATGTTCTTTATCTTTAATTTTTAACATTAGTCTGTTCATTTCAGCACAGTCCCAAATTTTTCTACTTACAACCTCGTCCGGTGGGATGTTCAT
Source organism: Ptyas mucosa (assembly GCA_012654045.1). Classification (NCBI taxonomy): domain Eukaryota; kingdom Metazoa; phylum Chordata; class Lepidosauria; order Squamata; family Colubridae; genus Ptyas; species Ptyas mucosa. Next base: position 39,015 of record WNWU01010445.1, on the reverse strand, counting down.
ATTTTTACAGTATTTAGCATATGTGATCCTTGCTGCCATCAGTATATGTAACACTAAAAGTGGTTGCTTTATCATAACCCTCTGATAGTATACCTAAAAGGCATGTTTATGGTTTAAACAAAATATTTAAACACAATATTTTGTTCAGTTATCATTTCCAGCCAGTTATGTATGTTCTCCCAATATTTTCTTGATTTACCACACATCCACCACATGTGGTAATAGGTGCCTGGTGTCTGGTTGCATATCCAGCATTTGGCGGATAGGTTACTGAACATTTTCGCTAATCTCGCAGGGGGTCAATGCCACCTGTAAAACATTTTGTATAGGTTTTCTTTGTATGCCGAGGCCATAGTCAATTTGTAATTTCTGTCCCAAAGTTTTTGCCATTCCTCTAATTCTATATTATAAGCAAATTTTTTTGCCCAGGCAATCATCATTTCTTTAACTATTTCTTCCTCTATTTTATAGTTCAGTAGATAATTATATATATATATATATATATATATATATATATATATATATATATATATATAAGTTTTTCATTCGTTACCATTAATATTTTGTCAAATGTTGTTGGTTCTTTATTTACACCCCATGTTCTAACGTCTTTCTCATATCTTGACTGACTTGGGAAATACAACCACCAAGCTAGATCTACCCTTTCGTTCTGCAGTTGTTGCCTAGATTTAAGGTTTCTGATTTTTTTTTTAATTGCAGTAGGGTATACAAAAAAGCTACAACCTCAATCTTTTCTTTACATTTCCAGTTAATTCAAACCATTTCTATAACAACAAAATCGATCGAATCATCAAAATCTATAATGAGTTTCATTTTTTCCCCATTTGAAGTGTTAATTCAGAAGTGGTTCCCAGGTGGAAACAAAACTAAGTCAATTGTTCCCTTTAATTAAAACTGTCGATTTTGCCATTTCGGTCACAAATTAATGCATTTCTGTTTTTAGCTTTGTAATTATACTACTTCTAAACATCAGATTTTTATGAACAATTTTAGATATCTATTAATGTTTGCATTAATGTTTACAACAAAGACTATGAATTAAGAACAGATTTTTCAAAAATAATAAATACTTCAATTTGGAAAATCATGCCCCCCCCTTTTTTTTTCTATATTTAGTTGATATATGGATCTTCTCCTATGAGAGATGACCAGATACAAGCTGCTTACTTCCATCGTTTTTTCCCAGATGGTGACCAACAGATTTTGGCTATTCTCCAGTTGCTGTTGCATTTTAGGTGGAAATGGATTGGGCTGCTTCTCCAACGTAATGAGAGTGGAGACAGATTCATTCGAAATGCTGTTCCGTTGTTTTCCAAACAAGGTATCTGCTTTGAGTTCATGGGAGAGATGCCCCAGGAAACATTTTCTAATGATATTTCAGCAGCTTTTAAAGATTTTAGCAAAATTTACATTACTATCATGAACAGCACTTCCAATGTCATTATCCTATATTGTGAAAACCAAGTTACCATCATTTTCAGAATGTTGCCCTATTATACAGAATTTGAAGATATACCCATCGAGAAAAAAGATAAAGTTTGGATAATGCCAGCCCAGATGGAATTTACATCCGTTCCCTTTCAAAAAACTAGGGGTATGGACTTTTTCCATGGTGTTATAAGTTTTGAAGTTTCTTCCAAGGAGATTTCTGGATTTAATAAATTCCTTCAGATGAGAAACCCAACGTCAGAAGCAGAAGACCATTTAATGAGAGCGTTCTGGGAAGAGGCTTTTGAATGTTCTTTTCCTAAATATAAGTTAGATGAAGAAAACACTGGAATGCTGTGCACTGGAGAAGAGAATTTGGACAATCTACCTAAGTCAATGTTCGACACCACCATGACTGGACAGAGTTACAGCATCTACAATGCAGTTTATGCTGTGGCACATGCTTTACAAGCCATGTTTTCCCCCAAACACAGAACAAGAGCAAAAGTTGGGAGAGAAATGTTTTTGACTCAAAAGGCATGGCAGGTAAGAAGAGATTGAATGAACAATTTCCCATTGTTCCTCTCTAATACAGTGCTCTGTCCTACTCCCATACACACACGCACACATATTTCTCATTAGCCAGGTTCTACCTACATAAGCCAAGATTTTATGCAGCCCTAGTTCAGTGAAATCTCATTCACTAGTTTCTGGGCTCCCCCCCCCCTTTTCTTCTGGCAGCCAACAGACCTTTTGCTGCCCATTGGGAGACTAAGATAGATCTATTTGTGCCTTATAAGGCTTCATCAGTTAACCACACCCTCATCTCATGTATCCACCCTGTAAAGGTACAATATTTGTTTTTCTTTCTTTTTCGTAGATTTTATGTGTATTTCTCATTAGCCAGGTTCTACCTACGTAAGCCAAGATTTTATGCAGCCCTACGTCAGTGAAATCTCATTCACTAGTTTCTGGACTACACATATACACATATACACATATACACACATATATATACACACACACACGTGTGTGTGTGTGTGTGTGTGTGTGTGTGTGTGTGTGTGTAAAAAGGAAGAAGCAGACATCCTGCGAGCTCTGGAACTTAAAATTTTAAAATTTTAAAATAATTAAAATTTTATTTTACTAAGCTTTCGTCAGCCATTTGCTGACATCGTCAGAGTATTAAACTACCATTACAGAGATCTCTGCGTTTATATGCCATTAATCCATTTGGCCATTGCATGTGTAATAGGCCCTTCCAGCGGTCTCCCACTTGTAATCAGCTGTGTTGTTTTTGCTGTCATCATGCTGGATGATGGAGGCTTGATTCCTACTGTTTCCTCCATCCTAGCTTGCTTATCAGTGGGGGATGATGTTAGCCTGTCAACCATTGCAATTTGCTGTCTTGTCCGTGACCTTGTGGTCAGCCAGGTTCGTTTCTCATTAATCCTATCTGTTACAGTTTGAGACATCCCTGTCGTGTTGTCCTGTGTTCGGTCAGGACTGACTATGCCTTCACAGGCTGAGTCTGCATGCTCAGAGGTGGAGGGTGGGTGCCATTGGTCTCTGCTCACTGATGGAAAACCGCCTCTGCTCGTCCTGCAGGATCTTTCCTGGTGTCTCAAAGCCTGGTAGGCCGGTGGCAGTTTGATATGCCTGTTGATGGAATTGTTATTGGAGAACCAGGCTTCTTTTAGTAGGCATCCTCCTTTAGTCCTACCATGGGCAATAACCTCAATCTCTTGAAAATAAAATGTGTGGTTGTGCTCCTTTATATGCATCCAGATCTGGGAGTGCTGTTCCTTGCATCGGACAGCCAGTTCGTGTTCGTGTACTCTGGTCTGTAACTGCTTGGCTTTTTCCCTACGTAATTGCTTGCACAATTACTACAGTTGATGAAATAGTAAACTATTGAAGATGTCTCCTCCTTGGGTAATACTTCCTTTGGGCGCATCACTCTCATTCTCAGTGTTTGGTCCAGCTTATGTGCCACTTTGACTCCATGTGCTGAGAGGATGCGTGCAGCAGTTTCGGATACCCCCTGTACATATGGGAGCACCCTCCCTATCAAAGATAGCTGTAAATTCTTCCATCTCTCCAGGTCCAAATTAATTTGTTACGTTAGTTTTATATAGTTGCGCATCTTGCTATTAAGTAGATGCCTAAATATTTCTTTACTATCTGCAGATCTATTTTCTCTGCCAAATTTCTTTTTTTTTTTAATCTGTAAGATTTTTAACTATTACTTTTTTCTTTATTTATTTTCAACCCTGCCACTTCTCCATATTCCTCAATTTTCTCTATCAATTTAGGACCAGTTTGTAATAGTTCTTCTAATATAGAAACTAAATTGTCTGCAAATGCTTGTAATTTATATTTTTTCTTTTTTGATTTTCATTCCCTTTATTTCTGGGTCTTGTCTAATATTTCTGGTTGAGACTTCTAATGTTAGTATGAATAATAAGTATGAATTATTTATTTATTTATTCATTCATTCATTCATTCATTCATTCATTCATTCATTCAATTTATATGCTGCCCTTCTCCAGAGACTCAGGGCGGCTTTCAATGCGTTAAGCAATAGCCTTCATACTTTTTGTATATACCTGCTTAGTAGGGCTCCCCCCCCCCAGTGGTGTTCTTTTTTATACAAAGTCAGCTCATTGCCCCCACAATCCGGGTCCTCATTTTACCTACCTCGGAAGAATGGAAGGTCGAGTCAACCTTGAGCCTGGTGAGATTTGAACTTGCAGTAATTGCAGGCAGCTGGTGCTAATTAACAGCACTTTAGTCTGCTGCGCCACCAAGACTATTAAAATAATAATGGAGATAGAGGACAGCCTTGTCTCATTCCTTTTTTTATATTGAAATTTTCTGTCCTACTTTTACGAGTACACCTGAGTGTTGATTTTAAGCATGCTACTACTCTGTTTCCCATATCCTGAATCCCACCTCTGGTCCTAACACCTGTGACAGGGGAGAAACGTGGATGAGGGGTTGAAAAACACTAAGTCTATTAAAGAACACAATTATATTAAATCGATATCCATAACTTAATACCATTGAAATTGATCTCCTTCGTTTCCTTCATTCTTACTCTCCATCTCCTTCACCCCTCCCCTCCCTTTCCCTCCCCTCCACTTCCCCTCTTTTTTAATTACCAATCTTTGCCTCATTTTAGGTACATCGCTATTTGAGAACCATGTCATTTAATAACACTGCAGGAGAGAAAATTTCCTTTAATGAAAATGGGGATTTAGACACTGGATTTGACATTATCAACTGGGTCACATTCCCAAACAAGACCTTCGTTAAATTCAAAGTTGGAAAGATCGACCCAGCAGCTTCTCCAGATAAGCTATTCACCATTTCTGCACAAGACATCACCTGGCCTACTATGTTTAACCAGGTATTTCCTGCTCAGTTTTCAAACTGTGTATTCTTCCCCTTCCCTTCTTGTTTCCAGAATTATTAATTCAAATGGATCTTACCAGGGGTAAAAGGCTTGGGCGAATAGGTAACAATGGCGATGGACAGTTCGGAGAACTGGTAGCAAAAATCCCTCCCCCCATGCCTCCCATGCCCAGCTGAGCCGCGTGATCATCAGAGCCTTTTTTTTCTTTGAAATGGCTCTGGCGATCCAAGCTCTGACAATCCCAGCTGAGTTGCCTGCTAACAAGTAGCAAAAATCCCTCCCCCCTCCCCCCTCCAGCTTGCTTACCTTAGCTGCTGGTCACAACGCCTGCCTTGCTTCGCTTGCTGTAAACCTTGCAATCCATTGCATCAGCAAGCAACTGAATCTCCTTGCCTGCAATCAAGCTCATCGGTGAGCAGCTCTATCTGCCTGCCTGCCTACCTTCCTGCCTGCAGGGGTCTCCAACCTTGGCAAGGAAAGCCAGCTGGCTGAGGAATTCTGGGAGTTGAAGTCCACAAGTCTTAAAGTTGCCAAGGTTGGAGACCCCTGTTCTATTGGGTAAGTTTTTTTCCCCTTTGGGAGCTTTAAAAAAAAAATAGTTAATTGGGGTTTTTTTTTAGTTGTTCTTTTTTTTAGACCTAGCCATTTAAAGTTTAGAAAGTTTTAAATTTAGCTGCTTTTATATAAAAATAAAAATAAATAAAAATAAAATAATATTTGTACAGCTTTCTGAGATTTAGTGTGTTTCTGTAGTGTTTCACTCTAACTACACAAACACACAAAATCTCACAAAGCTGAATGTGGAATTTTGTGTATGTAAAGTGTGAAAGTTGGTTTTTTGGGCTTTTTGTGCCTGTGTGAGGTTCCTGCTTGTTGCGGGGGCCATTTTGGGTCTAGCACAGCTGCTTTTACATTGTGGGTGAGCCAGTTGTGTTGTGTTGTGTTGTGTGTGTGTAAAGTGTGAAAGTTGGTTTTTTGAACTTTTTGTGCCTGTGTGAGGTTCCTGCTTGTTGCAGGGGCCATTTTGGGTGTAGCACAGCTGCTTTTACATTGTGGGTGAGCCAGTTGTGTTGTGTTGTGTTGTGTTTTGTAGGTTAAAAAAGGGCAAAGAAGTGACATTGACTTGACCACGCTCACCTGACCAACAAGCCACGCCCACCCAGTCACCTTACCACCAAGCCACGCCCACTAATTAAGCCCCTCCCACAGAACCAGTAGCAAAAAAAATAGATTTCACCCCTGGATCTTACCCTTAACATTGTCAGGCCAAAAACAGCAAAGATGAAGAAATAATGACCAGAGATTTTGAAATACAAAGACTTAAATCTCTGTTTAGCAAAATAATTTACTGATATATTCTCATTAAATCTTTATGGTTTTAGTAGAATTTAATCCAATAGCTGCTGGCTATTCCTGCTGGCATTTTCAAGCTTGTCTAATTTAAAAATATATTTGAAAATTGCTAAAGTATTTAAAGCTAGTTGAACAAGTTGAACTAGTCAACTCTTCACACTTAATCTATTGAACATAGTATATAGAATAATAAAGTTGGAAGGAACCTTGGAGGTATTTTAATCCAATCCCTTGCTCGAACAGGAGACCCTATACCATTTCAGACTGGTTGTTCAGTCTCTTTTTGAAAGAGTGCAGTGATGGAGCAGCCACAACTTTTGAAGGCACGTTGTTCGGTTGGTTGTCTCATTGTTAGGATATTCCTTCTTAGTTTTTGGTTGCTTGTCTCCTTGGTTATTTTCCATCCATTGTTTCTCATCTTGCCTTTTGGTGCTTTGGAAAATAGTTTGATCCCCTTGTCTTTGTAGGTACCCTCAAATATTGGAACACTGCTATTATTTCACTCCTAGTCTTTCTTTTTCATTAGACTAGACTTACCCAATTCCTGTAACCATTCTTCATAAATTTTACCCTCCAACCTCCTAAACATTCTGGTTACTTGTTTTTTTGGGTTTGACAGTTGTTTTTGCCATTTATGATCCTGTTGATAATAATGTGAAATATGCATCATATGCAATTACTTTTTTCTTTCTTCTTTATCCTCATTGTCCTCATTTCCAAGAGATGCATTATAGTTGGCAAGGCCATCTTTGAAACCTGTTGCCGAAATATCCTCATTCTTCATCCTCTTTTAAAAAGTTGTCATTTGGTTTTTTTCCTAGAGATAATCTCTTCTACATGTCTTCTGTGTGTTGCCCACTTTGTTTTTTATTGAGTCTTATCTTTCATGTGTATGCTGGTTTACTCTGGCAAGTACGCCCCACCCCACCATCCTCAAACTCTGTTTTCTTTCTTCAATGGTCTTTCATCTGGGCTGCCTGCATTATTGTTGTTCTTGTTGTTGTTTATTTGGGTGGTATTCAGCAGCGGAGTGGTGAAATGCTTAAAAAAAGAATCAGCTGTGAAATGCAGGAAACAGAAATAAATACTTTAGATGGATCTATGGATTTAGAAAAGAAGGGCTAGGGGTGACATGTCAGCTGTGTGTCAATATTTGAGGGGCTGCCACAAGGAAGAGGGTGTCGAGTTATTTTCCAAAGAAGGGAAAACTAGAAGTAATGGATGGAAACCAACCAAGGACAGAAGCAACTTAGAACTAAGGAGAAATTTTCTAAATGAGAAAAATCAATAGCTTGCCTTCAGGGGTTATGGGAGCTCCCTCACTGGAGGCTTTTAAGAAGATCCATTTGTTTGAAATGATATAGGATCTGCTGTTTGAGCAGGGGGTTTGACTAGAAGATTTCCAAGATCCCTTCCAACTCCGATGATGATGATGATGAGGAGGAGGAGGAGGAGGAGGAGGAGGAGGAGGATAATGGATGGGGATTCTGCCAATTTCCCCTTTATATCCAAATTGACAGGAAGAATGGTGAAATTGTTGTTCTTACTTTGTTACTTTTCCCATCAATTCTTGAAAGACATTGAAATAGAATGTTCTGAAACTTTTGAGTTTCAATCCTGGTTTCACTTCTTGATAGGTTCTACCTCTTTCTGTTTGCAATGACAATTGCTATTCTGGGTCCAGGAAGATGAAAATAGAAGGGAAGCCATTTTGCTGTTATGATTGCCTTCCATGTGCAAAAGGGAAAATTTCAAACCAGATGGGTAAGAGCTGTTATGTGCAAAACTATCCAGTCTTCTTAACTGTGATTCAAAATGCTAATTTTCCAACTTCCTACAACTGACTTCTCATGTGGTGATCAGGCCTATGATATTACTTTTTTGTTGTTAGTTGCGAAGTCGTGTCTGACCCATTGTGACCACATGGACAATATTCCTCCAGGCCTTCCTGTCCTCTACCATCCTCTGGGGTCCATTTAATCTCACCCCTACTGCTTCAGTGACTCCATCCAGCCACCTCATTCTCTGTCATCTCCTTCTTCTTTTGCTCTCAATCTTTCCCAGCATTAGGCTTTTCTCCAGTGAGTCCTTCCTTCTCATTAGGTGGCCAAAATATCTGAATTTTATCTTAAGGATCTGGCCTTCTAAAGAGCAGTCAGGGTTGATCTCCTCTAGGACTGACCGGTTTGATCGCCTTGCAGTCCAAGGGACTCGCAGGAGTCTTCTCCAGCACCATAGTTCAAAGGCCTCAATTCTTTGGCGCTCAGCCTTTCTTATGGTCCAACTTTCAAAGACATACATTGCAACTGGGAAAACCATAGCCTTGACTATACGCACTTTTGTTGGCAGGGTGATGTCTCTGCTTTTTAGTATGCTGTCTAGATTTGCCATAGCTTTCCTCCCCAGGAGCAAATGTCTTTTAATTTCTTGGCTGCAGTCCCTATCTTTGGTGATCTTGGAGCCCAGGAAACTAAAATCTGTCACTACCCCCATTTCTTCCCCATCTATTTGCCAGGAATTGAGATGGCCGGATGCCATGATCTTGGTTTTCTTAATGTTGAGTTTCAAGCCAACTTTTGTACTCTCCTCCTTCACACGCATGAAGAGGCTCTTTAGTTCCTTTTTGCTTTATGCCATTAGAGTGGTATCATCTGCATATCTGAAGTTGTTGATATTTCTCCCAGCAATCTTAATTCCAACTTTTGATTCATTTATCTCATGATGTGCTCTGCATATAAGTTAAATAGGCAGGGCAACAGTATACAGCCTTGCCAGACTCCTTTCCCAATTTTTTTTTTAAATTTGATTTATATGCCGCCCTTCTCCGGAGACTCAGGGTGGCTTACAATGCGCTAAGCAATAGCCTTCATACTTTTGTATATTTTATACAAAGTCAGCTTATTGCCCCCACAAACTGGGTCCTCAATTTACCTACCTTAGAAAGGATGGAAGGCTGAGTCAACCTTGAGCCTTGATGAGATTCGAACCTGCAATAATTGCAGGCAGCTGATGTTAATAACAGGGCTTTAGACCACTGTACTATCCAAGGCTCTTGAGATTTTGAGCCAATCAGTAATTCCATGTCCAGTTCTCACTGTTGCTTCTTGACCTGCATATAGGTTTCTCAAGAGACAAATAATCATAATCATAAGTTTATTTGTCAAGCATATATAAGGTAACAGATAAAAGTATAAACATAATTTGAATACATGAAGAGATAAGCAAAAAAGAATATTAGGACAGGGACAGTAGGCACGCTGATGCACTTATGCACTCCCTGATCTCTTTAAGAACTTGCCACAATTTGTTGTGATCCACACAATCAAAGGCTTTAGGTCAATGAAGCAGAAGTAGATGTTTTTCTTGAACTCCCTAGTTTTCTCCATGATCCAGCATATGTTGGCAATTTGATCTCTAGTTCCTCTGCCTCTTTGAAAACCTGCCTGTGCTCTGGTAGTTCTCGATACACATACTGCTGGAGTCTAGCTTATAGAATTTTAAGCATAACTTTACTAGCATGTGAAATGAGTGCAATGGTGCAATAGTTTGAACATTCTTTGGCATTGCCTTTCTTTGGAATTGGAATGTAAACTGACCTTTTCCAATCCTGTGGCCACTGTTGAGTTTTCCAAATTTGCTGGCAAGTTGAGTGTAGTACTTTTACTGCATTTTCTTTTAAGATTTTGAATAGCTCAGCTGGAATACTGTCTCCTCCACTAGCTTTGTTGTTGCTCAGATTTCCTAAGGCCCATTTGACTTCACATTCTAGGATATCTGGCTCGAGGTCAGTGACCACCCCATCGTCTTTATTGGGGACGTTAAGCTCATTCTTGTATAGTTCTTCTGTGTAATTTTGCCACCTCTTCTTAATCTCTTCTGCCTCTGTTAGGTCCCTGCCATTTTGATCCTTTATCATGCCCATCTTTGCATGAAACGTTCCCTTCATATCTCCAATTTTCTTGAAGAGGTCTCTGGCCCTCCCTATTCTATTGTTTTCTTCTATTTCTCTGCACTGTTCATTTAAGAACGCATTCTTATCTCTTCTAGCTATTCTCTGGAATTTTGCATTCAATTGGGTGTATCTTTCTCTTTCTCCCTTGCCTTTCACTTCCCTTCTTTCCTCAGCTATTTGCAAAGCTTCCTCAGATAACCATTATGCTTTCTTTCCTTTCTTTTTCTTTGGGATGGTTTTAGCTGCTACCTCTTGTACCATGTTGCAAACTTCCATCCATAATTCTTCAGGCACTCTGTCTATCAGATCTAATTCTTTAAATCTATTTGTCACCTCTACTGTATATTCATCAGGGATATGATTTAGTTCATACCTGAGTGGCCTAGTGCTTTTCCCTACTTTCTTCAATTTAAGTCTAAATTTTGCAATGAGAAGCTCATGATTTGAGCCATAGTCAGCTCCTGGTCTTGTTTTTACTGACTTTATAGAGATTCCCCATCTTTGGCTGCAGAGCACATAGTCAGTCTGATTTCTGTGTTGACTGTCTGGTAATGTCCATGTATTGAGTCATCTCTTGTGTTGTTGGAAAAGAGTGTTTGCTATGACCATTGTATTATCTTGACAAAATTCTATCAGCCTGTGCCCCTGTACTCTAAGGCCAAACTTGCCGGTTATTCTGGTTATCTTTTGGCTTCCTTCTTTAGCATTCCAATCCCCCATGATGATAAGGACATCATTTTTTGATGTTAATTCTATAAGATGCTGTAGGGCTTCATAGAACCGGTCAATTTCATCCTCTTCAGCACCAGTGGTTGGGGCATAGACTTGGACTACTGTGATATTGAATGGTTTGCCTTGGATGCGAACTGAGATCATTCTGTCATTTTGGGGATTGTATCCCAGTATTGCTTTTCCTACTCTTTTATTGATTATGAAGGCTACTCCATTTATTCTGAGTGATTCTTGCCCCCAGGAGCATACCTGATGATCATCTGAATTAAATTCACCCATTCCTGTCCATCTTAGTTCTCTGATTCCTAAAATGTCAATGTTCAGTTTTGTCATGTCTTGTTTGACCACGTCCAGCTTGCCTGGATTGATGGATCTTACATTCCAGGTTCTAATGGAGAAAAAATCTTTACAGCATCGGACTTTCCTTTCACCACCAGATGCATCCACAGCTGAGCGTCCTTTCGGCTTTGACCTATTCGCTTCATTCTTTCTGACGCTCCTATATTTAGCCCTCTGCTCTTCCCCAGTAGCATATTGGACACCTTCCGACTTGAGCTGCTCAACTTCCAGCGTCATTTCTTTTTTTGGTACTGTCCATGGGGTTTTCATGGCAAAAGATACTGGAGTGGATTGCCATTTCCTTCTTCAGTGGATCACATTTTGTCAGAACTCTCTGCTATGACCTGTCTGTCTTCGGTGTCCCTGCATGGCATAGCTCATAGCTTCATTGAGCTATGCAAGCCACAACAAGGCAGTAATCCATGAAGGGGATGATATTACTTTATAAATACTAAAAATGAAAGGGTTACCACAAACAATATGTAAGTAACAGATCATCCCCATATTTACAGCATCACACTAAATATAAATAAGCATTACTTAATTAAGAAAAATTAAACCCAATAATTAACTCTCAGTCCTGCTTCCTGATCTTTTCTAGAAATTGACCATGATGTTTTGTTTTTTCCAGATGCAGTTGACTGCTTTCAATGTTCAGAAGACCAATATCCAAACCAGGCTCAAAATCTTTGTATTCTAAAAACAACCACCTTCCTGTCTTACAGTGAGCCACTGGGAATTACCCTGGCCAGTGTTAGTCTCTTCCTTTCTTTCATCACAGCTTTGGTGCTGAGGATCTTCATTAAACAGCGGGACACCCCCATTGTCAAAGCCAACAATAGGAGCCTCACCTACATTCTTCTCATTGTTCTCCTGCTCTCATTCCTTTGCAGTTTGCTCTTCATTGGGCAACCTGACCAAGCAAAATGTTTCATGCGACAAGCTGCTTTTGGCATCATATTCTCTGTAGCCCTTTCTTGCATATTAGGAAAAACAATCCTTGTTGTTCTTGCTTTCATGGCCACCAGGCCAGGTTCCAAAATTAGGAAATGGGTGGGGAATAAACTGGCTTTTTCTATTGTCCTATTTTGCTCCCTGGCACAATTTACTATTTGTACAGTGTGGCTGACAATTTCTCCCCCATTCCCAGATTCTGACATGCACTCTATAACTGAAGAAATTGTCCTACAATGTAATGAAGGTTCAACCACAATGTTTTATACAGTGCTTGGCTTTCTGGGGTTCTTGACTGCTGTCAGTTTCACTGTGGCCTTCCTAGCTAGGAAGTTACCAGATAGCTTTAATGAAGCCAAATTTATCACCTTCAGCATGTTGGTCTTTTGTAGTGTCTGGATATCATTCGTTCCCACCTATCTGAGCACCAAGGGAAAGTACATGGTGGCTGTGGAGATCTTCTCCATTTTGGCTTCAGCAGCTGGATTACTGGGCTGCATCTTTTCCCCCAAATGCTATATCATTATTATGAGACCTGCTTTGAATACAAAGGGACAGTTAATAAAAAAACAATCCTGACTATGAAGTTCAATTTGCTCATTGATTCCATGCAGCCCTCCCTCCTTCTCTAACCAAATAATACAAAGTGACATTAATTTATTTTCTCCAACCTGAATTCTCTGCATTTGGTCTTTAAGATACTACCTAGCCTTGCCCTGATCACTTTCATGACTACTGTTATCTCTTATGGCAGCCTTTTTCTACTAAGCCATGCCTTCTCAAAGTATCTATAGTACAGCCAAATTCAATTTTCTTTGATTCTCATAATGTACCTTCTCCTGCTTACCCAGTTACCCTTGTTTCCTTTTCCCCAACCACATACATTTATTGGATGCAAGTAATGGATTTAAGTAATGTATCAAGTTAACATTAATCAAAGTAAATCTATTCTCATTCGCAAAGATCTGAGTACTTTATAGAGATTGGCTCAATTAAGCTTTGCTCCAGCATATGATTATTTCCTAGGCTGCTTAAGGAAAAATGATACTTATTTTTAGACAAAATATCTAGGAAACCAAAGAGTCAGGAAAAACTCATGACTTTGCAGCTAGGCAGCATAAATAAATGAATAATGATAGACACCTCCCTAAAGATTAAGAGGATAGGAGTGAAGGTTATAAAATCCAAAAGCAGGTCATAGTTTAGTCTTAACTGGGTACAAGTGTTTCATCAATATATGCCAGTATGAATCACAACTATGAGTAGGTTTTGGGAAAATGTACTTTTATAGAAACATAAAAAATTATGGGAGAGAAAGACCTATTAGTCCATTGAGTCTGCCCTTTAAGTTTATTTGTTTTTTCTTTTCTTTTTAATGTATTTTTAATTATTATTTTTAGATCATATATATATATTTAATTTTCACTTGCCATATACCTCTTTGTATGTGGAGATGGAGATGGCAATAAGGAATTACATAGTCCTTGATATTCTAAAAATATTAATAGTGGCAATATTGATTGGCAAATTGAGAGTTCATTTTGGCCATGTTGCTAAAAATGTTTAGTTTAATAATTTAGTTCTCAAAATATGGAATTATAATAATATGTAAAAAAAAGAGTAGTCTATGTGTTTTGCATTAAAATATGTTGAAAATTATGACTCTGACTGATTTAACTTTGACTGTCTTTATAATTGTAGCCCAATTATTAATTCACTCCCAGTACAAAGAATAAGTCAAGTAGAATGATATAACTAGATTAGAAATAACAGAATAACAAGAGTGGGAAAGGACCTTGGAGGTATTATAATCTAACTCCTTGTCAAGCACAGGACAGGATTATGGGTCGGCTGGGGACCTCCACGTGTCCCTCCTGGCTTGTTTCGGCAGCCAGGGAGGTGACCGGAGACTGGATCCAGGCTGTTGTCAATGCTTCGCTGAGGGAAGGGGTCTTCCCCGCTGCACTCAAAGATGTGGTGGTTCGACCCCTCCTCAAGAAGCCCAACCTGGACCCTGACTCCCTTAATAACTACTGTCCAGTCTCCAACCTCTGCTTTTTAATGAACATTGTCGAGTCTGTGGTGGCACAGCATTTCCCTCAATTCCTGGAGGAAACTGACTACCTGGATCCTTACCAATCTGGTTTCTGGTGCAGTCACAGCACAGAAACGGCATTGGTCGCCCTAGTGAATGATCTCTGGTGGGCCCGTGATGGGGGTTGCTCCTCCATCCTGGTCCTTCTTGACCTTTCAGCGGCTTTCGATACCACTGACCATGGTATCCTACTGCAGCAACTCGGGAGGTTGGGGATAGGAGGCACTGTTTTGCAGTGGTTCTCCTCCTATCTCTCGGGCCACTTGCAGTTTGTATCGGCGGCGGGTCAAAGATCTTCCCAGAGGCCCCTCACTTGTGGGGTGCCTCAGGGATTGGTTCTCTCCCCCCTGCTCTTTAATATCCACATGAAGCCACTGGATAAGATCATTCGTGGTTTTGGGGTGAGGTATCACCAATATGCAGATGATACCCAGCTTTATATCTCCACCCCGGATCACACTAGGGATGCCCTTTCCAGGATGTCCCATTGCCTGGAGGTGGTGCAGGCTTGGATGGGTAGGAACAGACTCAGACTCAATCCATCCAAGACTGAGTTGCTGTGGATGCCGGCATATCGGGATCTAGAGGTACCATCTTTAGTGATAGGAGGGGAGACTCTTACCCCCTCCACTAGAGTTCGCAATCTGGGTGTCCTCCTGGATTCTCGGCTGTCCATGGATGACCATCTGATGGCCGTAACCAGGGGGGCCTTCACACAAGTACATCTGGTGCACCAGTTATGCCCTTTCCTAGACTGAGATGCCCTCGCCATGGTCACCCACGCCCTTGTTACTTCTCAGTTGGATTACTTCAACACCCTCTACATGGGGCTGCCCTTGGGATGCATATGGAGGCTCCAGCTGGTCCAGAATATGGCCGCGTGGGTAGTTACGGGAGTTCCTCATTACTCCCGTGTAACACCTCTCCTGCGCAAGCTGCACAGGCTGCCAATTGCTTTCCGGGTCCGTTTCAAGGTGCTGGTGCTTACCTATAAAGCCCTACATGGCTTAGGCCTGGGGTACTTGCAGGACCATTTTCTGCCTTCCTCCCACCGGCCCGTGCACTCCCACAGAGCAGGCCTCCTCAGGGTGCCGTCGGCCAAACAATGTTGACTGGTGGCCCCCAGTGGGAGAGTATTTTCTGTCGGAGCGCCGACCCTCTGAAATGATTTGCCCACCGAGCTCAGGATAGCCCCGGACCTCCTCTCCTTTCACATGGCTCTTCCATCAAATAACCTGATTTACTAGGGGTTGCACAAATTATAATAATTTTAAATTTGGTTTTTAAGGGGTTTTTAACTTATTTTGTTATTTTGTGATTTGTATTATTGATTGTTGTTGTAAGCCGCCCTGAGTCCTTCGGGAGAATGGCAGCATATAAATCACATAAATTAAATAGATAGATAGATAGATAGATAGATAGATAGAAAGATAGATAGATAGATAGATAGATAGATAGATAGATAGATAGATAGATAGATAGGAAACCCTATACTATTTCTGACAAATTATTGTCCACTTTTTCTTAAAAAGCTGTGATGGAGCACCCACAACTTCTGGAGGCAAGTTATTCCAATGTTAACTGTTATAGGAAATTTCAAATTAATTTTGTAAGGAAATTTCTCCTTAGTTCTAGGTCAGTTTTTCCCTTAATAAATTCCATCTATTGTTCTTGTTCTGTCTTCAGATCCTTTGGAGAATAGGCTGATCCCCTCTTCTTTGTGATAGCCACTTAGATATTGCCATGTTTTCCCAAAAATAGTACCTACCCTGAAAATAATCCCTAGCATGATTTTCACACCTGTGGCTAATATAACCTCTACCCCAAATATAAGCCCTAGTGAGTGGGCATGGCCCACACAAGAGACGGCAAATATGCATGGGCCGATGGTATCTGGCAGCAGCCACAGACCATTCAGCACAGGTGAGTTGATTACCTGTACTAGCAGCAGACGGAGGCAGAACTGTGGAAAAGCCAAGAGTCGATGGGCTGTAGCAGCAGCCAGTCATGAGAGGCTTGTCTTCACATGGCAGCAACAGCAGCAGATGGAGGCAGAAGCACAGGGCAGAATGCAGGTGATCCAGAAACGGTGTATGGGCAGTAGTGGGTAGCAGTTATTTGGGCTGGGTCACTGAATTGCTAGTGACTGCTGGCTGGCCATGCACCCAAACCAGTCCCCTGCTCACTCGCCCTGGCTGCCCGATGCTGCCCGATGCCCCATCCCTACCCCTCCAGTCAACCCAGTCACTCCTCACTTCTACTGTGTGGGTTCTCGCTTGCAGCTTGCCTGCCTTCCATATGGCCTTCCACAGGGTCAGCTTCTGAAGGCAGGCAAGTGGCCTGGCTGTGGGAACTGCCGGGAAGGTTTTGTGGAAGGCAAGCAAGCATGGTAGGGCCGCCTGGCTGTGGGGAAGGGAGCTAGCACCTACTCCCTTCCCTGCAGCCCTGCCAAACTTGCCTGCCTTCTCCATGGCCTTCCCGGTATTCCCGGTATTCCCAGTGGCCCGGTGTTCCCGGTGTTCCCGGTGTTCCCGGTGTTCCCAGTGGCCAGCTTGCCATCCCCCCCACCCCACTTCCCCTTTACCTTTCTTTAACACACCCCACTTCCCTCCCCAAACCTTGGGAGGCAGCTGATTCCATTGTTTACATTAAAGTAAAAGACACATCTTGAGGAAGCCATGATGTTCAGTGTTGTGAACATTTGCATACTACTCCTGTAAGTGGTACCCTACATTTACTGGTGGAGAACATTGGAGAATGAGAAACCTGACACTTAGAATGAAGCTACCTTTAACTAGAAGACTAACCTGTTTGGTGGTAATGGAACTGCCCTTCTCCAATATTTCAACTGTCCTAAACTCTAAGGCAACATGCCATTTTCAGAGAAAATATGTTTAGAAACTAATACAAGGGTTTTACATTACAGATTATACTGCACTAAATATCGCTTCATTAACTGCAGTGAAACTATTCAATGATGGATTGTTTTTCTGGTAGACCAGACCAAATTACATGTAACCCAACATGCTAGTCACAAAACAATCACTTCCTTCTGGCCTCTCACAAGGTCAGAGAAACATGGAGATATTTTTCTCCAATGATTTTTGAGTAGGAGGTCTATGGATATAAATAAAGCTATATGTATAATAACAAGGATTTAAGCAAAAGAAGATTGAGCCAAATGATGCAAACTTTTCCCCTTAGCACAATCAAATGTACTGTAGCATGTCTTACTGACTGATTAGATCCTATCAGATGTAAAAGATCAGAATAAATTCATAGCATACAAACAGATTTTGCAAACAGAACATCTGAGAGCTAGAAGAGAGGCTTAGATCATAATATCCAACTACTTGCTCAGTGCTGGAGCTTTAAGTTTAAGCCAAATAGTTGGGTTAACCCCAAAAGCAATAAAGTAACAGTTGCTGGGATGAACACTAACATGGTTACCACATCAGTGGTGGGTTGCCCCCAATTCGGACTGGTTCGCAAGAACCGATAGTAAAACTGGTGGGAGGCTCCGTCCACTGACCCAGATGACATCATAGGTGATCTGCACATGCATGTCATAAATTTTCCTTAGATCTAAATATTAGATTTGATTTATTGGAATAGATTTATAAGGGATATAATCTAACAAATCATTATTACATCTATATCTTTGATTAGATTTCTTAGATTGGCTTTATTAGGAATATTTCTTTGTATGCCTTTAAGTCAGTGTCAACTAGGAGAACAATTTTGCAGAAAATATGCTATGCTTCTCAACACTTTTGGGGTGGAAGAAGGATGGAAGAAACTAAAGTATATCTGACTTCCTGTACAGATATGGCTGGCAACTGACATGCCCAGAGAATTTCCTTTTTCTGGACTCATTTTTCCAACTCAACAACACAGGGAAAAGGCTTTCTTTTGCCTACTTAACTTTCCAAGGTTAAGGAAAGTCCCAGAATAATCACTCAAGATTCTCCGATCCAATCTAAGAAATCTAATCAAATAAATAGATGTAATAACGATTTATTAGATTATATTCATAATAAATCTAATCTGTAGCTCTCCATTGTAGCTGTATTGTAGCTCCAATACCTTATCATCTACAAAACAAACATTATTAGGCCCAAACCAACAATGGAGGCAGAGGAGGAAGAGAAGGAGGAGGAGTAACTTCTGGGAATTTTTTAGTGTTTTGGAAAATGCACACCTGATGATTATCTAAGGTGATGATTATGAAATCATCATTACTCTCAAGGCAGAAAAAAAAATTCCACTCTAATTGCATACAGGCATATAACTCCTGAACTGAGCAAAGGGAGGGTTAGTGTCTGTCTCTATGTATGTATGTATGTATGATTGTATGATTTTATGTATGTAAGTAAGTATACATGTATTGATCCATCCATCCATCCATGGATTCAGCAGACCAGTGTGTATGCATTTAGTGGTAGGATCCAGAATCATAAAGACCATGGCATACTAAACAGCTGGATGATGACGATCAAAGTAGGAGTAGGAGATCTTAAATTAAGGGACAATCATTTTGCCTGCTTCATGAGTGGGTCCTTCTTGTCCCTGAGACTTCTTGTGTGTTTGCTGCTACTGCAACCATCAGATTTTGGGATATCTCCAGCAGTGTGTACCATTCGTGAGTCTCTGAAAGTGCAATACCAATATTTTCAGCCAGGTGATGTGATAATTGGTGGGATCATTTCACAGCTTTTCTCCTTTTCTGAAGGAACAGACTTCAGCTCACACCCTACACCCAAGTGTGATGTTGAACCTGTGTAAGGAAAACCTCATTGATTTCTGTAATATTTGGGTATTTCCTGGCAGTGCCACTGATATGATTTTAGCAACATGACATAGATTCAAGAAATTTGATTAATTTTATTCCTACATCCATTCATTCTGGTCTTCTGGCAATAGAAAATAGGAGATTGAAATAGTGGTCAGACTCAAAACACACATGTGGTAACTATGTTAGTTTTCATCCCAACAATTGTTATTGCTCTTGGGTTTAACCCAACTATTTGGCTTAAATGTAAAGCTCCAGCACTGAGCAAGTAGTTGGATGTTATGATCTAAACCTCTCTTCTAGCTCTCAGATATTCTGTTTGCAAAATCTGTTTGTATGCTCTGAATTTATTCTGATCTTTTACATCTGATAGGATCTAATCAGTCAGTAAGATTGGAGAAGGGCAGATCCATTACAAGCAAATAAACTAGTCTTCTAGTTAAAGGTAACTTCATTCTAAATGTCAGGTTTATTATTTTCCAATGTTCCCCACCAGTAAATTTAGGGTACCACTTACAGGAGTAGAATGCAAATGTTCACAACACTGAACATCGTGGCTTATTCAGGATGTGTCTTTTACTTTAGTGTAATGCTGAAAAAATATCAGCACACCCTAGCCTTGGCTTTTGCGGTGAATGAAATCAATGGAAACAGCATGATCTTACCCAATCAGACTGTGGGATTTCATATCTATGATAGCCACTTTGATGCCCAGATAACTTATCAGAACACGCTGAACTTGCTCTTTAATCAGAAACCAACTCTTCTCAACTACAACTGCAGCAAGAAGATACCAGCAGCTGTCATTGGGGGTACTGACTCAGAAACCTCCCTTCACATAGCTACTATCTTAGGGATCTACAAGATTCCTCAGGTAAGGTGGATTACACCTCTATTTGTTTAGGAACTTATTATCTATTACAGTGTTTCTCAATCTTGACAATTTTAAGATGGATGGACTTTAACTTCCAGTTGATGTACTTTAAAAAGTTATTAAGATATTTATTATCCACATTTATTAAGAAAGTATTTTCATTTGTTAAGAAACTTATTATCTACACCTTATTGTTAACATTTTCTCTATAGTGATGCACCAAAAGCACATAGAAATAATATAACTTCTTCTAATTTTTTGTGAGAGAATACAAAGTTTTAAGATCTCATTGCCAGCACCACAAAATATGTGTAACTTTTTTTTTCTTGTATTAATGTGATGCAATTTCTTTCTTCTTTGCTGGTAATATGATATTTCAGGAAGAGTGAGAGTTATTGCATTATTTTTCTTTCATTTGCTGTGTGGTAAATCTGTTTATAAAACTTGATATAATCATACAAGTTATGAATGGATAATATGAGTAAAAGGGGTTCCTTGTTGGAAGAACAAAACTTTGTCCTTCTCAACAGGATTCATGTTTTAGATTCTCACAATGCCAACTGTTTTTTATTTTTAATACTAGCTGAATACCTGTGTTCCGCTATGAAACTATGTGATCAGGCTTGATAAATTGACATTTACAACTTGAAAATTAATGAGTAGTTATGATTGGCCTCTCCTCTCCCCTTCTCTCCCTCAGCCTTGCCCCACAGAATCCTCCCCTATCCTACCCCCTTCTCTCCTTCAGCCTTGCCCCACAGAAGCCTATCCTATCCCCCTTCTCTCCCTCAGGCTTGCCCCACAGAAACATCCCATATCCTATCCCCTGCTTGCTGTTATGAAAGTAAAACTGAAACTGAAACTCCTCTCCTCTGCTTGTGTTTTGCATTTGGAACAGATTTCTTTTCAGGTGGGAAGGGGGAGTAGAACTCCTTAGCATCAGAGCATGTTGATAATAATATAGGGAATACTAATGCTCTGATGGTTATTTTGAAAAATCCTTTCTTAGTGAGCACCTAGAAGCCAAGAGGAACATACATGGTAAATTTCAAGTTTGTAGGCTTTATGGTTCTGGACATTTTGTGATGATGCGTGAGTGGTATTTTGCTTTTATATAGAGAGATGGTGATTATTTTCCTTCCCTTTTGTCTCTTTATCCTGGCTTTAACTTTTCTCTTTTTTTCTTTCTCTCAGTTCATTTTGCACTCTTCATTCCTTATCATTGCATTACAGAAGAGGATCAAAAGTAATCTGATACATGAATAACCACTGAGGCTTTTCAAAACTCTTTTAAACTTAGATAAAAAAAAACCAAAGATTTAGTTGGCACTGTCTGAACTTAGACTGTAACCAGGGAAATAAAAGGAATAATATTGAATCAAAAATAAACAGTGAAAAATTAGAGCAAGTAGAGGAACATTTGGACTTCATACATTGTTAACTAGAGATGGGAAAACGGATGACAAAAGAAATAATATGTATAAATGCAGATAAAAGAAGTCATGATAATATGGAATCACTTATGCAGAACAAATGATGTATTTTATTATTTATTTA
>WNWU01010445.1:0-12500 GCA_012654045.1 Ptyas mucosa | reverse complement strand
CATTCTAACCACTGCACCACCACAGCTCTTCAGGTCACTCTCATTACTCATGAGAGTTCCATTCTAGTTCAGCTCTCCAAAAGCAAGATTTAACAAACGTATATTTAACAGAGATGTGAATAGGTGTTAATGATGCTGGGATATATCTGCCAGCAAGTCTACCTTGGAGGATTGAAGGCAATGAATGATGAGAATTATTGCACATTGCAGTTCCAAAAACCGTAGTAGTCCACTGATGTTTTATGACATAGAATGTTTTCGATTAATAAATACTTCTCAGTAAACAAATGTATGCAAATTTGAAATACTGCTATGAATTCTGAAATACATATTTTCACAGATATGGATGACTGCTTAGACTGTCCAGAAGAACAATATCCAAACAAGGAAAAAAATATGTGCATTCCCAAGGATCTAAATTTCTTGTCTTATAATGACACTTCGGGGATCACTTTGACAGTTCTGGCTCTCTCGTTTTCTGTGACCACAGTGGTGGTACTTGGAATTTTCATAAAATATCGCAATACTCCCATTGTCAAAGCTAACAACCGGAATCTCACTTATCTTCTCCTTGTCTCCCTCTTCCTCTGCTTCCTGTGTTCCTTGCTGTTCATTGGTCAGCCCCAATTGCTGACCTGTCTTCTTCGTCAAATTGCTTTTGGGATCATCTTCTCAGTTGCGGTCTCTTCCGTTTTGGCCAAAACCGTCACAGTGATTCTAGCTTTTATGGCTACTAAGCCAGGATCAAAAATGAGAAAATGGGTGGGGCAAAGATTTTCATACTCTCTGATTCTCTGTTGTTCCTGCGTTCAAACAATTATTTGCATATTGTGGCTGTGCACTGGCCCTCCTTTCCCAAATTTGGACATGCATTCTCTTCCAGAAGAGATTGTAGTTGAATGCAATGAAGGATCAGGCAATATGTTCTATTATATCTTAGGATATATGGGATTTCTTGCTCTCATCAGCTACATTGTGGCTTTCTTTGCTCGAAAACTGCCAGACTCTTTTAACGAAGCCAAATTTATTGCTTTTAGCATGCTGGTGTTTTGTAGTGTGTGGATGACATTTGTCCCAACGTATCTGAGCACCAAGGGAAAATACATGGTAGCTGTGGAGATCTTCTCCATCTTGGCTTCTGGTATAGGAATATTGGGATCTATCTTTTTCCCTAAATGCTACATAATTGTAGTGAGACCAGAACTCAACACAAAGGACTATCTAAAAACAAAAAACTAAAAATTACTAATATTCATTGATTTTGAAGAATTTAGCATGGTCTTGTAAGGAAAATTGAAAAGATAAAATGTTGATCAGTCATGAGGAAGTCGAATGTGTGAGAAAAAGACTCAGAAAGCTCCAACTTGACCTCAATGCTCTTAAAATGGGGAAAGTTGATTTTTCGGACTAGATTTCAACTGTCTGTTACTATAACATATCACAATAAAGTAGTATGCCTGGAATTACTGCACCATCAGATTTGTGACGTGGCCTACTTGAAAAGGTTGATGCAGTTACATAAAGCTTGAGTTATATAAAAGTCATACTAGTAACTAGGGTACTATTAGATAGCACTCCTTAATAAACAGTACCTGGAGCATGCTACTCCTGCTGGAGCTGATGGAGCAGGCAGAGACAATTGGAGAAAGTTGGACCCACAAATATCCTGCTACCATGCCATGTAAGACTTTGTAATGAGTTACATCAGCAAGCTATTAACATTTATTGATAAATACATTAAGCAACCAAAGGTATGTTACTATTTACTAAATTTTGAACTGTTCTCAAAATGTCCAATAAATTCTCAGATACGTTTTAGCATAACTGCAGCCAAGTTTCATTCAGCAGACAAGTTTCAATGTCATATTCAAGCAGAACCAGTTTGGCAACCGGTTTGGCTTCCGGTTTGGCATAGCGGCAAGACAGTCAGGGAAATAGCGGGTTGTGATGAGCCCCACTAAAACCCCGGCTGCCGAACCGCCGCCAATGGGTCTTTGGACCGGAACCATCTTGCAGGGATGGGGGGAAAGGAGGGGCACCTCGGATGACCAAGAGGAACAGGCAAGTTCCTCAGAGGTCAGAGGGAACCCTCTGTGAGTCGGTGGTGGGGGAGGCAGCCATGGCAGCTGCCATGAAGCTGGGACAACTGGGTTAAGAAAAGTGCTGGAGGAAACCGGAGTGAAACAGAGCTCTCTGAAGCCAGGTGAGTGACAACAACCCAGGCTTGCAACAACGTGCAGAGCAATATTATTATTTAGAAGACGCCTAGCCTAAAATAGCGGCTGTGCAACAAAGGGGCTTTGGAAAGTTTTAAACTGCAACCTTAAAGAGACAACAACCCAAGAAACAACTAATTTTTGAACAGAACTAAGGGAATTAATTATTGAGATATGGTAAAAAGACTGGATACTTTAAAATTTGAATTGGATTCTTAAAAAAAGAAGATTTGATACTTTTAAAATTAAAAGAAGAATTGCACAAAATGGATACATGCATGACTGATGAAAAATTGGATTGTAGAGAGACACCATCTGATTTAAAAAGAAACTTTATAACTTTTTTGTTATGGAAAACTCTGAGCCCTACAAATAAAAGCCATAGGACTTTGTCATAGGGGGAGTTTTTGTTTTTTCCCCCCTGTCTGCAGGCAGATGGATTTTGGTGAAAAGAAAAGGAAACTATAACGGAACTCCTATAGTTGAAATAACAATAACTAAAAAATTGGCGCAGGAACAAAAGAAGGATTAAGCGAAGCTCAAAAGAGGGAGACTTGATACATTATATCCAGAATAAAAATAAGAAAAAGATTTAAAATGATTTATGGAGGACAAAACTGAAAATTATGAAAATGGAAAGAATATATGTTTGCAGGTGAGGAAATGAAGAAGTAAGATAAACACGACTGGAAAAAGAAAAAAGAAGATTTAAACAATGTGATTTAAAATAAAATAATGTAAAGGTGGATTGTAATAATAAAAAGGAGGTTTTTATAGAAATTAAGAATGTTAAATGTAAATACCTTGTAAAAGGAATTTACAAATATATTTAAAGATATGTTGGAAGCAAGAACCATGTTTTAATGTTAAATTGCTATGAAAAAGAATAAGGATAAATATGATTAATTAAAAGTGTTAAAAGGAATTTATAAATATATTTAAAGGTATGTCTTAAGCAAGAACCATGTCTCAATGTTAAATTGTCAGCGAAAAGGATAAGGATAAATATGATTATTTGAACATAAGCAATGCATAGATGGATGGAAACAACAAAGAAAGGATTAAGAAGGGGTCAATAGTTAAACCAACTATGATTATGCTGCATTTAACAGCCAAAAAATAAAAATAGATATGCAGTATAACAGCCAGAAAACAAAAATGACTATGCTGTATTTAACAGCCAAACAAAAATGGCAATGCTGTGTAACAGCCAAAACAAAATGAATATGCTGTGTAATGACCAAAAAATAAAAATGAGTATGCTGGGTTTAACAGCCAAAAACAAGATGGTTAAGCTGTGTTTAACAGCTAAGAAATAAAAATGATTGGTTTAACAACAACGATAAAGATGCTGGGTTTTATAGCAAAAATAAAATGAGGTCAGACAGCCAAAACAAGGAGGAGTAAGTGGAGATTAATAGTTAAAATAAAATGAATAAGTTAGGTTTAATAACAGAAATAAAGATTTTAAATGTTGAGTTTAATAGTAAAAATAAAATGATTATGTTAGAATTAAATATTTTAAGAATGTTTATAATAATTGTATAATTGATACTTTAAGAATATATCCATCTAAGCAAATGAAAGAGAAAAAGGGAATGATAATTGGTTAGGATTTAAGATTTATGTAACGGGTTTTTGGGGATAATGGCATAGTTAAACAGACAGATTTCAGGGAAATAACTGAGTAATTGTGTTAATTGAAAATTAAGATTTGTTAGTGATTTGTATTAATTTGTGACCAGATCAAAAGCTTTGTTTCAAAAAGATGAGTTATATGTTTATGTTTTAAAATAATAATAAAAAACTTTTAAAAAATAATAATAATATGAACAGTTGCTACAAAAGCAGTCCTATTGTTTACCCACATTTGCAGCAAATATATTTTTTTTAATTTTAAATAAATTTTTATTTGTTTAAAAGTACACACAAAACAAAACTAGTGATAATAAAACATACAAACCAAACATGAAAACAAAGAGTTCAAATATACATTTTGTCAACTATATCACAACAGTAATGTATGTTCTTATTTGTGTTTTGACTCTTGTTTGTTTGATCTTATTCATATATCTATTTTTATTATTTACTTTAATTACTATTAACTTATGCTAGTGATTTATGTTCCTGTTTCTGTAACTCCAATTGTTCTTTATTCTTTTTTCCTTTTTCTATTTTTCAACCAAGTATACCACTTTTCCCATATTAGATAATAGTCATGTTCCTCTTTATCTTGTAATTCTTTTGTGAGTCTGTCCATTTCTGCACATTCCATAATCTTATTAATTACTCTATCTTCTGTCGGTGTGTCACTACTCTTCCAATTTTGTGCAAAAATTATTCGTGCTGCTGTTATTATATGGATGATTAAGTATTTTATTTCCTTTTCATATTGTCCATGTATTATACCTAGTAGAAAGGTTTCCGGTCTCATTTCTAATCTTCGTTGTGTGATTTCTTCTATTTGAGTTCTGATCATTTGCCAGTATTGTTTTGTTTTTGGACAGGTCCACCACATGTGGTAATAGGTTCCTTTATGCAATTTACATTTCCAACAAGATGGAGAAGTGTTGGGAAATATTCTTGCCAGTCTGGCCGGTGGAAGGTGCCATCTATAGAACATTTTGTATCTGTTTTCTTTATATGATGTAGACATTGTTAATTTATAGTTTATTGTCCATAATTTTTCCCAATTATCTAATTGAATATTATAGCCGAAATTCTTTGCCCAAATTATCATATTTTCTTTGACCACTTCTTCTTCTAATTTGTATTCTCTTAAATAATTGTAAACTTTTTTTATTAATTTATCTTGTGTTCCTTGTAGAATTTTATCTAATTCGTATTGGCCTTTTTGGAATCCAAATTGAGCCAAATCTTTCTTATATTTTAATTTTAATTGTAGATATGGCCACCAATCAATATATTTTTACATATTTACAAAGTTTTCATGTAAGGAAGAGAAAAATATATGGAGAATACTTAAAATATATGTCAGGCCTGGAAGCCATCTTTTGCATTGGATCCTCAGGCTTGCCACATTTAGTACTATGGGAAACTGGGAGGGGAGATTGTGTGGAGCAGGGGAGATATATAGTCATAATAACATTCCTTTCTCTGAGAGTCAAGGACATATTGCCCTGCACCTGGAGTGGTGTGACTGGGAGGCATCTCCAGTTTGGCACCACATGTCCCATCACATGATTGGGCCATGTGATGGACATGTGGGTACTGGGCAGGGACTTGGACTTTCCTATGGGTGGGGAAAACCTGGAAGCTTTCAGATTCGGGTTTTCCCACTTGTGCCAATATGACATTTCTAATAAAATGGAACTTTGAGGAACTTCTAGCTTCAGAGTCTTCTTTTGTTAGGGGTTTTACTTGGAACTCTGATAGTATAAAACACAAAATGTAGAGGAAGAAAATCATATTCATGGTTTCAAATCTCTGTAGGAATTTGGAAACATGTCTTTTATCAGATATACTTTATTTTATTTTCCATCCTTCCATCGCAAAAGTATTGAGAAGCATAGCATATTTTCTGCAAAATTATTCTTCTGCTTGACACTGACTTGAAGACACACATACACACAGATATTCCTAATAAATCCAAACTAAGAAATCTAATAAAAAAAAAATAGATGTAACAACAATTTATTAGATTGTATCCCTAATAAATAGGGATGCGGTGGCTCAGTAGCTAAGTCACTGAGTTTGTCGATCAAAAGGTCAGCAGTTCAGCAGTTCGAATCCGTAGTGCCGCATAACGGGGTAAGGTCCTGTTACTTGTCCCAGCTTCTGCCAACATAGCATTTCGAAAGCACGTAAGAAATGCAAGTAGAAAAATAGGGACTGTTCCGTGCGCCTTTGGTGTTGTATATGTATATGTATATGTATATGTATATGTATATGTATATGTATATGTATATGTATATGTATATATGTATATATGTATAATCTAATATGTAGCTCTCCTTTTGTTCAGCATCTCCAATACTTATCATCTACAAAACAATCGTTATTAGGCCCAAACCAAGAATGAAAACCGAAGAGAAAGAGAAGGAGGAGGATTAACCTCTGGGAATTTTGCAGTGATTTGGAAAAAGCATACCTGATGATTATCTAAGCTGATAATTATGAAATCAGCATTACTCTCAAGGCAGAAAAAATATTTTTCCATTCTAATTGCATAAGGTATATACTGTAATTCCTGAACTGATAAAAGGGAGGGTTAGTGTATGTATGTATGTATGTATGTATGTATACATGTATACATGTATACATGGATTCAGCAGATCAGTGTGTATGCATTTAGTGGTAGGATACAGAATCATAAAGACCATGGCATACTAAACAGCTGGATGATGACCATCAAAGTAGGAGTAGGAGATCTTAAATTAAGGGACAATCATTTTGCCTGCTGCATGAGAAGATCCTTCTTGTCCCTGAGACTTCTTGTGTGTTTGCTGCTACTGCCACCAACAGATTGTGGGATATCTCCTGCAGTGTGTACCATTCCTGAGTCTCTGAAAGTGCAATACCAATATTTTCAGCCAGGTGATGTGATAATTGGTGGGATCATTTCACAGCTTTTTTCCTTTTCTGAAGGAGCAGACTTCAGCTCACACCCTACACCCAAGTGTGATGTTGAACCTGTGTAAGGAAAACCTCATTGATTTCTGTAATACTTGGCTATTTCCTGGCAATGCCACTGATATGCTTTTAGTAACCTGACATAGATTCAAGAAATCAGATTAATTTTACTCCTACATCCATTTATTCTGGTCTTCTGGTAATAGAAAATATGGAGATTGAAATAGTGGTCAGACCCAAAACACACATGTGATAACCATGTTATTTTTCATCTCTGCAACTTCTGTCTTACCGCTCTTAGGTTTAACCCAACTATTTGGTTTAAACTTGAAGCTCCAGCACTGAGCAAGCAGTTGGATATTGTGATCTAAACTTCTCTTCTAGCTCTATGATTCTATCATATTTGCCAGATCTACTTGTATGCTCTGAGTTTATTCTGATCTTTAACATCTGATAGGATCAAATCAGTCAGTAAGACATGCTACATTTGATTGTGTGAAGTGGGAAAACCTGCTTCAGTTTTGGATCAATCTTCTTCTTTTTTTAAAATTTGATTTATATGCTGCCCTTCTCCAGAGACTCAGGGCGGTTTACAATGCATTAAGCAATAGTCTTCATACTTTTGTATATTTATACAAAGTCAGCTTATTCCCCCCACAATCTGGGTCCTCATTTTACCTACCTTAGAAAGGATGGAAGGCTGAGTCAACCTTGTGCCTGGTGAGATTTGAACTTGCAGTAATTGCAGGCAGCTGGCAACTTAAGTGCTACTTTAACAGCATTTAGTCCACTGCGCCACCAGGCTTCTTCTTTTTTGCTTAAAACCTTGCTATTATACACGTAGCATTATTTATATCCATAGTCCTCCTACTGAAAAATCATTGGGGGAAAATCGCTCCATATTTCTCTGACCTTGTGAGAGGCCGGAAGCAAATGATTGTTTTGAGACAAGTATGCTGGTTTACATGTAATTTGGTCTGATCCAGAAGGAAAACAATCCACCATTGAAAAGTTTCACTGCATAAGTTAATGAAACTATATTTAGTGCAATATCATCTGCAATGTAAACCACTTATATTTGTTTCTAAGCATACATTCTGTGAAAACGGACTGTTGCCTTAGAGTTTAGGACAGTTGAAATATTGGAGAAGGGCAGATCCATTACGAGCAAACAAGCTAGTCTTCTAGTTAAAGGTAACTTCATTCTAAGTGTCAGGTTTCTCATTCTCCAATGTTCCCCACCAGTAAATATAGGGTACCACTTAGAGGAGTAGTATGCAAATGTTCACAACACTGAACATCATGGCTTATTCAGGATGTGTCTTTTACTTTAGTGTAATGCTGAAAAAATATCAGCACACTCTAGCCTTGGCTTTTGCAGTGAATGAAATCAATGGAAACAGCATGATCTTACCCAATCGGACTGTGGGATTTCATATCTATGATAGCCACTTTGATGCCCAAATAACTTATCAGAACACGCTGAATTTGCTCTTTAATCAGAAACCAACTCTTCTTAACTACAAATGCAGCAAGAAGATACCAGCAGCTGTCATTGGGGGTACTGACTCAGAAACCTCCCTTCACATAGCTACTATCTTAGGGATCTACAAGATTCCTCAGGTAAGGTGGATTACACCTCTATTTGTTTAGGAATTTATTATCTGTTACAGTGTTTCTCAATCTTGACAATTTTAAGTTGGATGGACTTTAACTTCCAACTGATGTACTTTAAACAGTTATTAAGATATTTATTATCCACATTTCTTAAGAAAGTATTTTCATTTGTTAAGAAACATTTTTTTTGATAATTTTTTTAAAAGATTTTTTAAGACAAACAAACATTTAATAAATCAATCCTCCCTTCCCTGTGACACCTCGGTGTTATCTTCTAGGCTTCTTCTCCATCTTCCATAAGTTTCTTCTATCTTCATACTCATCCAAACCATTCTAACATTTCATTTCTAAATCAATATTATAATCATCATTTGTACACAATTATAGTATCAGTCATATCTCTTTTCCAACCAACTATAAAAATAATTCCATGTTTTAAAATATTCTGATTCTACCTTATCTTTAATCATCAAAGTTAATCTATTCATTTCTCCACAGTCTAAATTTTTTTTATCACTTCTTCTTCCAACGGTATTTTCTCTGATTTCCAATTTTGAGCATACTCAATTCTTGCAGCTGTTGTTACATATATAATCAAATATACATTTTCCTTACTAATTTTTTCTGGAAAGATATCCAGTAGGAACAACTCTGGTTTAAATTTAATACGTTGTTGTATCATTTCTTCCAGCCAGATTTTAATCTTGTACCAGTAATTTTTTGCTTAGGGACAAGTCCACTACATATGATAATAAGATCCTGGTGCTTGATGACATTTCCAGCACTTAGCTGATTTATCTTTAAACACTTTTGCTAACTTCTCTGGTGGCATGTGCCATCTATAAAACATTTTATATTGATTTTCCTTATATGCTATTTATTTGACATTTATTATCCACATTTATTAAGAAAGTATTTTCATTTGTTAAGAAACTTATTTTCTACATCTTATTGTTTACGTTTTCTCTATAGTGATGTACAAATAACACACAGAAATAATATAACTTCTTCTAACTTTATAGTGGGAGTATAAAGAGTTTTAAGGCCTCATTGCCAGCATCACAAAATATGTGTAACCTTTTCTTTTCTTGAATTAATGTGATGCAATTTCATTCTTCTTTGCTGGTAATGTGATATTTCATTATTTGCTGTGTGGTAAATTTGTTTATAAAATTTGAAATAATCAAACAAGTTATGAATGGATAATATGAATAAAAGGGGTTCCTTGTTGGAAGAACAAAACTTTGTCCTTCTCAACAGGATTCATGTTTTAGATTCTCACAATGCCAACTGGTTTTTATCTTTTAATACTAGCTGAATACCCATGTTCCACTATGAAACTATGTGATCGGGCTTGATAAATCGACATTTACAGCTTGATAAAAGGAATGTTTCGTATTAATTGTTATGTTAGATTTAGTTGGTACTAGCTAACTAACATGCGTTGTTAACTGGAGATGGGAAAACGGATGAAAAAAGAAATAATATGTATAAATGCAGATAAAAGAAGTCATGATAATATGGAATCACTTATGCAGAACTAATGGTGTATTTTATTATTTATTTATTCATTTATTTATTTTGGTTTGGTTTAACTCATGTTAAGGAGGGAGAAAACTATATGCTACATAGAGTCAGTTTGTGATAGGAGCAGCCTTTGGGTATGCTGTAAACTAATTATTTTTTTTTTAAAAAAAGTAAAAACTACTGTGTTCTTCTCACCTTGCTATGGAAGTGGGAATTAGGTAACTTAGGAGAAACAGAAAAGTTACCCTGTTTCCTCCAAAATAAGGCATCCCCTTGTAATAAGCCCAATTGGGCTTTTGAGTGCAATAAGGCAAAGCGCTTATTTCAGGGTTCAAAAAAATATATAAGACAGGGTCTTATTTTTGGGGAGACATGGTAGTTGAACGCAGTCTGTGTTTAATAGCGTGAGAGATAAGGTCAAGAATGGACAGATGAGAAATGAATTTGGAAAGAATACAAAAGTGTACGAGTTTATGAAGGAAGATGTGCATGTTCATGAGTTTCTATTATACGTAGAAGGTATGAGGACAATAGGATGTAAATAAAGAGGAAGCAAGATTTTAATTGGTCATGAAATATATTGACTGAGCATCTGCATGGGAAGACCACCAGCCTTTTTATTACACTACATTTTTCTGAAGTTAAAATTTATTTATTTATTTGTTTATTGGTTCGATTTATGGGGCTCCCCTTGAGGTGCACCCGGAGGCTCCAACTGGTGCAGAATGCGGCTGCTCAGGGGATTTTGGGAGCGACGGGATGCTCCCATGTGACACCTCTCCTGCGTGAGCTGCATTGGCTCCCGGTGCACTTCCAGGTGCGCTTCAAGGTGTTGGTTACCACCTTTAAAGCGCTCCATGGCATCGGACCTGGGTATTTGGGGGTCTGCCTTCTGTCACCAATAGCCTCCCACCAGCCAGTGCGCTCCCACAGAGAGGGACTCCTCAGGGTGCCGTCAGCCAGGCAATGTTGGCTGGCGACCCCCAGGGGGAGGGCCTTCTCTGTGGCAGCACCTGCCCTCTAGAACGATTTGCCCCCGAGATTCGGAGGATATCAGATCTCCGGGTTTTTCGCTGTGCCCTAAAAACTCTTCTTTTTTAGCAAGCAGGGCTGGCGTAACCCCTCCCCCTTTTCTGAGATATTAGATTTTAATTATAAAATGGGTTTTAATTGATAGATTTTAAAATCTTTGGCCATAATATATAATTCTTTTATACTTCTTTTAAATTTTGTATTGTATGTTTTTACTTGGCTGTGCACCACCCTGAGTCCAGCAGGAGAAGGGTGGTATACAAATTTAACAAACAAACAAACAAACAAATAAATAAATAAATAAATAAATAAATAAATAAATAAATATGCCGCCCTTCTCCGGAGACACAGGGAGGCTTACAGTGTGTTAAGCAATAGCCTTCATACTTTTGTATATACCTGCTTAGTAGGCCTAACCCCCCCCTCCCCCAAGCAGTGTTCTTTTTTATACAAAGTCAGCTTATTGCCCCCAAAATCCGGGTTCTCATTTTACCTACCTCGGAAGGCTGAGTCAACCTTGAGCCTGGTGAGAATTGAACTCGCAGTAATTGCAGGCAGCTGGCAGCTAAGTGCTATTTAACAGCACTTTAGTCCACTGCTCCACCAAGGCTCCTGGTGGAGAAGAGGGTTTCAGGCTACAATGTGAGGGGAAAAAAACCTATCATTATAGAAAAGTGCTTGACCCTGCAGATATTTTTATATTTCCCTATTATGAATGTAATTCTGTTCTCCTTTAGGTCACCTATTGTTTATATAGTCCACCAGTGAATGATATAAGCCACCCGTCTTTCTTATACCGCATGGTACCTAATGAAGTGCATCAGTATACAGGAATAGTCAAGATGTTCCAGCATTTTCAATGGAAGTGGATTGGGATCATGGCCATGGATGACGATAAAGGAGAAATGTTTGTGCAGACCTTGGAGAAAACCTTTTCTGATAATGGGATCTGCACTGCCTTTGCTGAACGAATGCCACTCCAAAGCAACATTTTAGATGTTGTTGATAATTTTAATGAAATCTTAAGAGGGATGGCCCTGTTGCTAAGTAAACCAAGCGTCAATGTCTGTGTTGTAAGTGCTGATGCTCATATGATGTTAGATTTGCAGCTAGTGCTCAATCTTGCCGAATCAGACATGATGCTGCCTGTGCTGAAGGTATGGGTGATGACAGCCCATTGGGATTTTTCAGTGGAGCCCTTTTTAAACAATTTAAATATGCAGATCTTCCACGGCGCCTTGTCCTTTGCAAGTCACACCTTGGAGATGTCAACGTTTCAGAATTTCCTTCTATTTCAGGACCCCCATTCTCTGACAGATCATTTTATCAAAGTCTTCTGGGAACAAGCATTTAAATGCTCATTTCCAGCTTCTGCAACAGACAAAGGAAGCTGTACTGGCAATGAGAGACTAGAAAACCTTCCGCATTCTTTTTTTGAAACGAGCATGACCAGTCAAAGCTACAGTGTTTATAATGCTGTCTATGCTGTGACACATGCTTTGCATGCCTTTTATT
>WNWU01010438.1:0-18633 GCA_012654045.1 Ptyas mucosa | reverse complement strand
ACCACTTTAGACACATTGAGGCTTTTATCCAATTCTCACATCCTGAAAAATGAGCTGCTCTCCGTGGAATGGCTTCCCAGCACACCCCACCACAAACGCCTGATTCTCAAGTTCAGCTCACCCAAGATCCCCTCGCTCTTATGTGGTCTTCGTAACCATCTGACCCACTTTGGAGTCTTTCCCCAGAGATGCTTTATAAATACTCACCTATCCTCTCTTGGGAGGAAGCCGATCAACGTGGACACTTGTCGTTGGACAGGGCCAGAGTGCACGGACCTCCACACGGAAGCTGGCAACCCTTTGAGGGCATCAACTATCAGTCCCACAAATCCGCTGGCGACCCAGCAACAACGGGAGGATGTCCTCTGGACCAGAAATGTGGCACTCCCAGATCAACCTCTCTCTACCTCTGATTCTGAAGGCTTATCAGGACGCGTCCCTTTATCCCTGATCACTTGTCCACCTTCCGCTCCAAGAATCTCGCCTCCTGAAATGCCACATTCTCAGTCCCCACAACTGGCTAGTTTGACCTTTCAGACTCCTCGGGCCCCCCCTCTCTCGCCGTCTATCATTATCACCAAATCACATAATGGCTGTATTTCTTTTGATGACAACAACACCATACAGATGTCTCCCCCGATAGCCCTATCTGTACGACATTCAAGCCACTACCAAGACCAGGACAAAAACTTCAGTCCAAATCTGGCTTCCCACCAGAATTCTCCAAGATCTAATAATGATCTCAAAACCAAGCAAGATAATCAAGGTAAGATAACAGATTTCTTCGGTCTAACTGTCTCCCGGTCCTTCCACCAGCCCCCTGCTGCTCCCAAATGACAGTCAAAGATCTACTCTCCAACTCTTCCTTGGTCCATCATGAGTTGGAACATTGCAGGGTGGGCATCCAAAAAAGTTGACCCGGACTTTTTGAATTACCTCAAAAATTTTCAAATCCTCATATTTCAGGAAACGTGGGAGGTTAATGACATTTTGCTTTGTGGTTTTGAAATCATATCCCTGCCAGCCCGTCCCTCACTGCGTGGTGGTCGTTCGAAGGGCAGCCTTGCTACAGGTATCTCCCTGGATTTGCACGCAAACGTGGCTCTTGTGGATTCTTTTCCCCCTTATGCCCAGGCAAATTTGATATCCGTCAGGAAGCTCTCGCTCCTGGTGTTTAATGTCTACCTCCCTCCTGGGGGCTCTCACCGGGACTTGGACGAGCTGTGGGCCGGTCTGGAAGATTTTCTTACTACCATCACACTTAGATTCCCTCATTCTCTGGTTCTTTTGGCGGGGGATTTAAACGCCCACATTGCGGGGACTTGGGAAACCCTGGTTGCCTCTCATTGGTGGGCAGGTCCGACTAGGGATGACCACCCCCTGGATACCCTGAAAGGGAGAGTTTCCAAGGATCGGAAAGTTGACAAAGCGGGGACTTGTCTAGCTCTCCTTACCATCAAACTAGACCTCTTCCCCCTTAATGGCAGATGCTCCCCGGACGTTCCCGGGGAATTTACCCACTTGGCCAAAAATGGCAACAGCACAATAGACTATACCTTGGTTTCAAGAGCCTTTTTGCCATACATTACCTCCTTTAAAGTAGACGACAAGATTTTCAGTGACCACCTTCCTCTCATTACGGTTGCACGGCTATATAGACCTCAAGACCATTCTGCTCACGTTGTATCAATAGACTCTAATCCCAGAGGCTCCCCGATGTTGCTGAAATGGTCAAAGTCTTTGGCCCTTTTCCATGCATGCTTTTATCATCAAGAAGCAGCCAATACTTTGTCAGCCTTAATCGGCACCAAGTCTACACCCGGTGTGCTACTGACCGCCTTCTCCGAGTGTCTAAGTGGTCTTATAGCCTCCTTTCAGCCCCCCACTCTTATCCCTGGCAGAGTTTCCCGGAGGAAGGGAGCCCCTTGGTTTAACTCACAGTGCAAGCAAGCCAGGAACCATATGAGATCTATATATTCTGCCCACAAACGAACAGGTTCATCGACGCCCCCCCCCCCCCCCCGCTTATTTCGAGGCTAAGAAGGCATACAAGCTAGCCCTCTCAAGAGCCAAGCAAGACTGGCACCGGCTAAGGTGGAACGCATTACTAGAGGCCGCGAAATCCAGCAACCCTCGAGATTTCTGGAGTCTGTTAAATAGGAGGCCAACTAGTAGGCTCACTCATTCCATCCCTGCCACCACATGGGAACTCTTCCTACGCCGAGTCTTTTACGACAATGATGTGCCAGTTTCTTCGACCTCAGGCTCTTTCCCTAACCACCTTCCTAGATGGCCTCCTGTGGAACCATCCACGATTGCCAAGCTAATCGGACAACTTAAACCTCGAAAAGTGCCCGGCCCGGATCTCATCCCAGCCGAAGCCTTTCTAGCCCATAAGGACTGGTGGACCCCGGTTCTTACCGAGGTATTTAATGCAATCAACCAAACGGCCCTCATCCCCAAGCTCTGGAAGGATGCCATAATTATTCCAATACATAAGAAAGGCGCCCATTCTGATCCCGGCAACTTCCGTAACATCAGTCTTCTTTCAATGTTGGGGAAACTCTATGCCCGCTACCTCCTGTCCAAACTGGAGTGCTGGGCTGAAGAGGCCGACCTGCTCGGATATGAGTAGGCGGGATTCCGTCCAGACCACTCTACAACTGATCATGCTTTGATCCTTCATCATCTTGCCGTAAAATATTCCACTCCCAGGAAGGGTCGTCTCTGCGTCGCCTTTATAGATCTAAAGGCTGCTTTCGACAGCATCCCTAGAGCTAAGCTGTGGGCCAAACTTTCTGCCTGGGGTATTGACAAAAGATTACTCTGGCTTATCTCCCAATTGCATGACGGAACAGAAGCAAAAGTGCGCCTTACCCCGCAGGGGGGATCTCTCTAACGCTATCCCCATTAACAAGGGGGTTAGGCAGGGGTGTATACTGGCACCCCTTGTCTTTAACCTATATATCAGTGACTGGAGAAAGGCATTTTCGGATCACATGGTCCACATCCATGCCCCTAGACTAGCTGATTATAGATGTCCACTCCTGCTCTACGCTGACGATGCCGCAATACTTTCATTTTCCCGGGTGGGCCTACTTAGAGCCTTAAAAATCCTTTCTGCCTATTGCTCTACTAACCAACTGCATATAAACCACTCTAAGTCCAAAATCATGATTTTTGCAAGAAGCAGGAAAATCTATCAATGGCACCTTGATGGCATCCCAATGGAACAGGTCCACAGATTTCAATATTTAGGTATCCTCTTTCAATCCAATACCAAGTGGCCTGCGCAGATTAAGTCTCTCTGTAACAAGGCTAAGATTTCCACCCATGCCCTCCTGCATTTTTTTCATACTGAGGGAGCTCATCACATCCCCTCAGCACTAAAAGTCTACAGGGCAAAGGTGATAGCAGCTATCACCTACGGCGCCTCCCTCTGGGTCCAATCCAACATTTCTTCTCTTGAGTCTGTCCACAGCCAGTTCCTACGCCGTCTGATGGGAGTCCCCCCCTGCGTAAGCAATGCCGCAATTCGTCTGGAACTGGGTATATCCTCACTCAATACAATCTTGTGGAAACGTGCAATTGGCTACTGGTTGTCCTTGTGGACTAGACTCCCAGGCTATTACCTAGGCCAATGCCTATGGCGGGACCCTTTTCTTAGTCCCTGGGCCCGTAATATCCATACAAAACTCTTGATGATTGGGATTTCCCCCATTGAAGCTTTTATCCTAGGCCCCGATGCTGCCAAATCGTTGATCTTTCAACGGCTGGACAACAATGATAGACAATTAAATCTGGCACACGGATCAGGAACATGCTCACCGTTTTCCCTTGGTATTGTCCCCTCGTCTCACCCTCTGCCTTACCTCTCCGCGTTACACTCTATCAAACACAGGTTTGCATTTATGAAGGCACGTTTTAATGTGATCCCCTCAAACGTCCTCGATAGTAGGCTCTCGGGGGGGATAAAACCCATCTATTGTACATGTGACAGCTGATCCCCGGAATCCCTGTTCCATATTACATTCGTATGTCCCCACTACCGGGATATAAGATCAAGATACATTTCTCCTATTTCCCAGAGATTCCCCGGTTCACCTGATATGTTTAGCCTTTATTTCCTACTCCAGGACACAGACCCCAACATAACCTTAAAGGTGGCAAAAATTTTTGCTGCAGTCGTGGCTGGGAAAAACGGGAGAAGAGACGGGTAAGCCCTACGGCAGAGGATTTCTAGTATTGATAGTACAGATTGTATTTGAGGCAGTAGATGGTGCACTGTCACGTGATCTATCTATATTTGTAAGACATGCTCCCTTTCTGTGTGTGTTTGATTTGGTCTTTGACCGTAATAAAAGCTTACTATAGGGATAAATGCCTTACCTGTCCCAGGGTTATGCCAGGCCCTGGAAAAGCAGGAGTTAAACAAAATACCCATACCACCCAGCTACCCCCCTAGCCACTCCTTACCTGTAACTCCGCCCCCTGGATATAAAAGGTCATCCCACGCGGGCACATGTGCTCTTCCAGATGTTACCTGTGAGATGAACACATGTGACGATCAATAAAGATACTTTGATTACCATATCAAGTCTCATGCTCGTTATTGAGTCAGATCCATGGAAATCCAACATAAATCATATCCCTGATGAATATACAGTAGAGGTGACAAATAGATTTAAGGAATTAGATCTGATAGAGTGCCTGAAGAACTATGGACGGAGGTTCGCAACATTGTACAAGAGGTAGCAACTAAAAGCATCCCAAAGAAAAAGTAATCCAAGAAAGCAAAATGGCTGTCTGAGGAAGCTTTGGAA
The DNA here is from genome assembly GCA_012654045.1 of Ptyas mucosa. Lineage (NCBI taxonomy): Eukaryota > Metazoa > Chordata > Lepidosauria > Squamata > Colubridae > Ptyas > Ptyas mucosa. The sequence continues at coordinate 13,810 of WNWU01010438.1, read as the reverse complement.
ATAGCTGAGGAAAGAAGAGAAGTGAAAGGCAAGGGAAAAAGAGAAAGATACACCCAATTGAATGCAGAATTCCAGAGAATAGCTAGAAGAGATAAGAATACCTTCTTAAATGAACAGTGCAAAGAAATAGAAGAAAACAAGAGAATAGGGAGGACCAGAGATCTCTTCAAGATAATTGGATGATGGGGAAGAAATGGAGGTAGTGACAGATTTTATTTTCCTGGGCTCCAAGATCTCCGCAGGTGGGGACTGCAGCCAAGAAATTAAAAGATGCTTGCTCCTGGGGAGGAAAGCTATGGCAAATCTAGACAGCATACTAAAAAGCAGAGACATCACCCTGCCAACAAAATTGCGTATAGTCAAGGCTATGGTTTTCCCAGTTGCAATGTATGGCTGTGAAAGTTGGACCATAAGGAAGGCTGGGTGCCAAAGAATTGAGGCCTTTGAACTCTGGTGCTGGAGAAGACTCCTGCGAGTCCCTTGGACTGCAAGGCAATCCAACTGGTCAGTCCTAGAGATCAACCCTGACTGCTCTTTAGAAGGCCAGGTCCTGAAGATGAAATTCAAATATTTAGTCACCTAATGAGAAGGAAGGACTCACTGGAGAAGTGCCTAATGCTGGGAAAGATTGAGAGCAAAAGAAGAAGGGGACGACAGAGAACTAGGTGGCTGGATGGAGTAACTGAAGCAGTTGGCGTGACCTTAAATGGTCTCCAGAGGATGGTAGAGGACAGGAAAGCCTGGAGGAACTTTGTCCATGGGGTTGCGATGGGTCAGACACGACTTCGCAACTAACAACAACAACATTTTTTTGCACCCTGTGTTTGTTATCCCTTAGTAAATGTTATCCTTCAATATTTTAAAAATCACTCATTATTCCACCATAGCATCAATATTCCACATACTGTATATAGGATTACTAATAACACCAATTATTAATATTCAATCCATCACAGGAGTATATCTCAAAATCCCCACCATTTCTAATCCTTAATATTTTAAATTCACAATAATTTTAACACAGTTAACATTGATCTATAGTTAAATTGCCTACTCTTAATTTACCATCTACTAACCTAAACTTATTGGGGTTATGGTATTTTCCCATTTTATTAATATATTTTCTCATTATCCATCATCTCTTGATCTTTCTAAAATTCCATCATTTATTGATTTTTTGGTCAGCCTTTTATCTCTCTCTCTTGGAATCTTGTATCTCTTTTTGATTTTTTTGTGTCTACTAATCTTTCCCTTCTGGGTGCCTATGGTCTCTTTCTTTTTTTTTTATAGACAAACTTTATTAAATTTACAAAGATTAAAAACAATTAAAATCAAAATAAAATATACAAATATATTAAGCATCTTATATAATTACTTATTTCATTTCTATTCATTAACATTTCTCTATATATACCTTATCTATAGGTTATACGTATACAAAATTAATCACACAATCATCCTTCTGGCGGTTAAGTCTTTGTTGGTATTTGAGTATATCAAGCATATAGATATATTGTAACTGGTCATTTGTTATATTAAGCCTCTAAATATATATAAAAAAGGAAAAAAATGAAAGAAAGAAGAAGATAGGAATAAGTTAAATTTCAATAGTTATTGGTATTATTTTAAGTATTACCTTATCCACATTTGTTTTGCTTGACCCAATTATACCAATTATTCCATACCTTAAAATATTTTGAGCTTTGTCTTGTAGTTTCAATGTTAATTGGTCAGATTCCGCACATAAATACATTTTTTGAATTACCTGTTGCTCTGTTGGCAAATAGTCCATTTTCCAGACTTGGGCTAACGCTATTCTAGCAGCTGTGATAATGTGATGTATTAAGTATACTGTTTCCTTTCTAATGTTTGGTTTATACATTCCTAACAGGAAGATCTCTGGTTCTAGTTCTAAGACTTCTCCTGTAATTTGGAAAATCCAGATTTTAATTTTCTCCCAATATGTCTTAATTTTAGGGCATAACCACCACGAATGGTAGAGTGTGCCTCGGGCCTGCTTACATTTCCAACATCTGGGATCTAAGTTGGGATGCATTTGAGCTAACCTCGAGGGGGCAAGATACCACCTGTACCACATTTTGAATTGATTTTCCTTATAGGATACTGATTTTGTTATTTTGATATTATTTTCCCAAATCTTTTCCCAGTCTTCGAATTGGATATTTTTGCCTATGTTCCTAGCCCAAGCAGTCATTTGTCCTTTAATTATGTTCTCCCCCAAATCGATTTCTAGTAGATATTTATATAATTTAGATAATGTTTTCTCTTCCTTCCCTTCCAGGAGTTTGTCTAGTCTATTAGGCCTTACATCAATTCCTCCTCCTTCCCTATCTTTCCTAAATCTATTTTGTGCTTGGAGATACGGCCACCAATCCAATTCTATTCCTGTGTCATTAAGTTCCTGGCGTGTTTTTAATAGTCCATTGGAATCTAAAATATCCCTAAACCTTACATTTCTATGGGGGGAAATAGTGTTTGGGTGCATGGTTGCCTCCGCTGTGGACAACCATCCGGGAACCTTCTTATAACATCTTTTTTTTATTTTCAGCCAACTATCAATTAACAATCCCCTAATTATATGGTTTTTGAAATGTTGGAATGTCTTGTTCCCGGTGTTCCACAGGAAGGCATGCCATCCCATCAATAGGTCATGACCTTCCAATTTTAACAGTCGTTGGTTATCCAGATTGACCCATTCTCTTAGCCATGTCAAGCAGGCAGCTCTATAGTACTTCTCCCAGGCCGGGGAACCAAAGCCTCCTCTTGATTTATCATCTTGCAGTACGTTTAAATTTATCCTAGGTTTTTTACCCTCTCACAAAAATTTCGAGGTAATTTTATTCAAATTGGTAAAAAAATTTCTTTCCAACTTAACTGGTATATTTTGAAATAGGTAGAGGAGCCTTGGCAAGGTGTTCATTTTTAAAACTGCTATTCTTCCTAGGAATGAAATATTTAACTTTCCCCATTTTTCTAGGTCCTTTTCAATTTGATAAGTCAGTCCATCATAGTTGTTTTTCTTTATATCGATATTCTTGGTTGTCAAATTTATTCCTAAATATTTTATTTTTTTTACTACTTTTAGTCCCGATTGTTTCTCTAATTCCTCTGTTTGCTTTATTGTTAAGTTTTTAGTTAATATTTTGGTCTTGTCCTTATTTATTTTCAGCCCTGCAACCTTTCCAAATTTTTCAATTTCCTTCATCAATTTGGGTTCAGTTATTAGTGGATCTTCTAGGAAGAATACAAGATCGTCCGCGAATGCTTGGACCTTGTACTCTTCTCCTTTTATTTTAAGCCCTCTTATGTCTTTATTTAATCTAATCCTTCGAAGAAGGTTTTCTAGCGTCAATATAAATAATAGTGGGGAAAGAGGGCACCCTTGCCTTACTCCTCTGCCTATTTCAAAGAAGTTTGTTGCATCCCCGTTAATTAATATTTTTGCTTTTTGTTTAGTATAGATGGATAAAATTAGTTCTTCAAATTTCTCGCCAAATTTCATATTTTTTATTTGTTGGGTCATAAATTTCCAGTTAACTCGGTCAAAAGCCTTCTGTGCATCTATGAAGATTAGGGCTACTTGTTTTTCGGGGTGTCTTTCATAGAATTCAATAACATTTAAAACTGTCCTTAGATTATATTTTGTTTGTCGGCCTGGTAAGAATCCATTTTGGTCTGCATGTATTTTCCGGTTTAAGATTGTTTTAATTCTGGTAGCTAATAGATTCATAAAAATTTTATAGTCCGAATTTAACAACGAAATTGGTCGGTAATTTTTTATCTGAGTGGTATCTGTCTCTTCTTTTGGGATTAGTGAAATATAGGCTTCTCTCCATGTATCTGGAATTCTTGCGTGTTTTAATGCCTCATTGTATACCTCTAGGAGGATTGGATTCAGAATTTCATCAAACCTTTTATATAATTCTACGGGAATCCCATCTGTTCCAGGTGTTTTATTGTTTTTTTGTCTTTTAATTGTCTCCTGTAATTCCTCAATAGTTATCTCTCTATTTAGGGCCTCTCTATCCTCTTCTGAGATTTCTGGGAATCTTTCTTCCTCCAAATACTGTTTTATTTCCTCATTTGGTACCTCCTCTTGTTTTTACAAATCTTGATAATAATAGGTTACTATCTCTTTTTTTTCTTCCATACCCTTTTGTGATTTACCCTGTTTGTCCTGGAGTTGGTGTATAATCCTTTTTTCTCTTTCCTTCCTTAACTTGTATGCCATCCACCTTCCTGGCTTATTTGCTTGTTCAAAATAATTTTGCCTTATATATTTCAGGGAGTTAATGGTCTTTTCCTGTTCTAGCAAATTCAATTTATGTTTAGCTGTCAGCCAATTAATTTTGGACTTATCGTCTCCTGGGTGGGCACTTAATTTTTCTTCCCACTTCTTAATTTCATCTTGTATAATCTTATATTCCCTTTCTTTATCTTTTTTTCTTTTGCTATTATAGGCAATGGTTACCCCCCTAATGTAAGCCTTTGTGGTGTCCCAAAGATTTTGTAGGGATGTTTGGTCCTTATTGTTCTCTTTAAAGAACCCTTCCAATTCCTTTTCTAATCTATCAGTATACTCCTTCTCTTTTATTGTCTGTGGATTCATCGTCCATCTACCCCTTCTTCGTGTTTGTCCTTTCCATTCTATAGTTATCGGGTTATGATCCACCCACTCATTTATTCCAATATCCACCTCTGCCACTTCTTGTATTAACATCTTCGAAATCCATATCATGTCAATCCTTGACCATGACTTATGTGGGTTGGAGTAGTAAGTAAATTTCTGCTCTTTCAGGTTGTGGAATCTCCAAATGTCTATCAGATTTAATTCTTCTGTTAGGGTATAAAATGTCTTGGGTAATATATTTCTCTTTTTTCTATTATTATAATTGCTTTTGTAATCTTTTTTCAGATCCACTATTGCATTTAAGTCTCCCAATAAGCAAATAGAATCAATATTTTGCTCGATTATTTTCTCGTGAACTTTTTGAAAAAATTCTGTTTGTCCGTTACTCGGTGCATACAGAACTACCAACAGTACTTTTTTGTTTTTAATATTTATTTCTATTAACAGCATTCTCCCATCTGAGTCAGCATATATAAATTTGCTTTCTACTTTCTCATTAACGTACACAGCTACCCCCCTTTTCTTTTCCTCAGCCAATGATGTATATTCCTTTCCTAATTTTTTGCATATCAAATACTTTTCATCCTGCTTCCTAATGTCTGTTTCCTGTATACATATTATATCTAGTTTTAATCTAATTGGTTTCTTAAATATCTGGTGTCTTTTGATTGTTGAGTTAAGACCGTTGACGTTTAGTGAGAGGATTTTTACATTCGTTTCCATGTCAATATGTATTTCCTGTTACCTCTTGTCCTTCTTCTTAGCTTCATTCATTGCTCTTGTTGTTACTCCTTCGTCTTCCAGTTTTTCATTTCCTTCTTGTGTCTCTTTTCTGTTGTTTCTCCCCTCATAAGGTCTTTCTTCCTGTTCTGTGGCTTGCCTGGATCTATTTCTCTCTTCCAATTCTTCTCTCCTGCCATTCATTTTTTCCGTCTCCATCACTTGGTCATAAAGATTTCGGGCTTTCTCTATGGTGTCTACCTTTATCTTTTTCCCCTGCCACGTTACTATCATCCCTTCCGGAATAATCCATCTAAACAAAATTCGTTTTTTATTTAATATTGTTGTGAGGAATCCATATTCTCTTCTCCACTCTCTGATACGCCTCGGTACTTGTTTCAATATAATTACTTCTTTCTGTTTATAATATATTCGTTCATCTTTTATTATTTTGTATACTTCGTCCCTCACTCTTTTCCTTACAAATCGTACGTGGACTTCACGGGGGAGTTTGTGTTGTCTAGCATAATTAGTATGGACACGATACACCTCTTCAAATTCCTTAATCATTTCGTCTTTCTCCCCTTGTAGTGCATTTGCCAATATCTCTGCCATAACTTCAAATAGATCTTCCTCTCTTTCCTCTTTAATATTCTGGAATCTCAAGTATAGATCTGCTTTTTCCATCTCAAGCCGTGCCACAGTATATTCCAACTCTTTATTGAGGGAATTCATTTTTCCATCTATCATTTCTATTTTCTCCTCTACTTGTACCGTTTTCCCTTCTATCGCCGTTATCCGTTGCTCATTTTTTAAAATTAATTCTTGGAATAGGTCTACTTTTCCATCTAATTTCTGGATGTCATCTTTAACCGCATTCTTGACCTCATCTAAATCCTTTCTGGTCTGTTCGTAGTTTTTTGCCATGCATTCCTGCATTTTTAACATAGTTTCCTGTATAGCTGATAGGGTGGTCTGCACGGTCTGCATCGTTAGTGTGGGGGCTTGTTTTTCTGCTGGGAACATGGTGTCTAAGGTTTTTTGAGCAATCGGGGAGGCCATCAATCCACCTGGTATTGTGATTGGTTTTTTTTTCCAGTTTTCCCTGTTGTTGTTATTGTTGATGTCATTTCTTGCAAGAGTTTCTGTTGTTTTTCTAGAATGGTCTCTATCCTTCTCCAGATCAGCATCCACTATTCTTATGTTTATTTCACATGTATTTCTAGCTATTTCACTCTAATTCCATATATTATGAGGGAATTTATTTGTTATTGTGTCTATTCTATGTAGTCTTTGATATACTCTAAAAGTTTTTAGTTTCCCTCCCCCCTTTTTTTTTAGATGTCAAGAATGTAAATATGCATCAAACATAGAATTGAAGATCTGAATATATAATATATAAAAGCTTATGGATATAAATATATATAAATATCTAAATATTAATTAGGTAAATATTACTTCTATATTTTTAAATCACAGTATAATCCTAATCAATCAAATAGTCTTAATGGTTAATTAATCAACAACTATTAAAATATTGATAATTCATCCAAGTTTTAAATAAAACAATTAATTCCTTAGAAAATAACTTATCATGAAATAATTTGAGGGAAAAATAACAAAGAAGGAGAACAAAAGAGCAATGAAATCTAATCAATACTTAACTCATTGTTAACAAATTCATGTTCTTAATTTTTTTTAATTATTCTATTACATTAAATATAAATTTATAGGTTAGCAGATGAAGATTTATAAAAAATATATAATTCTTAAATACTGTATTATTATTCCTTATCTATATCACAAATATTTAATTTTGATATCACCCAGTCCAGTCTATAGTAGTATTCTCCAAATCCAGTCACTAATTTCAAGATTCAAGGTCTGGTCGTGGTTTACTAGAGTTGCTCCTTATTTTCTTAGTGCAATTAAACAGTCTTAGCGGAAAGGAACTTTTATTTTTCAGTGATCTAAGAAGGCTGCCACAGTCCCAAGATGCGTTTTTCTTGTCTGTTTCTCTTTATTCAGTTTACTTTGCCCCAATAAGGCTTCCTTCAGCGCAGCTATCGTGTTATTTAAGAGTGACAAATTAATTCTCTAGTCTTATACTCAATTCTCTTCACACAGAGAAGACAGTTTTAATATTTCAGATCTTACGCTGAGTCACGCTGGCAGGTCAGGGTTTTTTTTTGCCGCTTCTCCTCCTCGTTGTGCCGTCTCTTCCTTCTGCTGCGCTTCAGGGCTCTTTAAATCTCAACTCTTCTGTCGGCTCCTTATTGTAATGTAAATAGACAGCTTTCAACTCTTAATCACTGCTCACACTGCCGCTTTTCCCCGCGCTCACTTCCTCGGCTTCCTTCTTGTGTGCTCAGACGTCGGGTTTCCGGATCCGCCGCTTCGGCCTCTTTCTTCCACGTCCGGATTAAGGGCTCTTCCTTGCTCGCCGGGGGATCGCACTTCCCCACAGCAGACCTCCGAAGTTGCCCTCCTTCTCACGGTCCTCGCTCGGACCGATCGCCCTTCTCTTTAGGGCTCCAGTACGCTGAAAATCGCCACGAGAAAGCGGAGCCCTTTGGTCTCTTTCTGTTGCATTGTTTGAACACCCATCTACAAGACTTCCTTTTGTTTTTTTTAAAGAGGTTTTTCTCTTTTCTCTCTATACCATTATAAATTGAGAGGTTAGAGTTGGAAGGGATCTTTAGAGGTCTTCTAGTCCCACCTTCTGCTCAAGCAGGAGACCCTCTAACTATTCCAGACAGACAGCTGTCTGATCTCTCCACAAAAACTTCCATTGTTGGAGCACCCCCAACTTCCTGAGCCAAGCCATTCCACTTCCCCTTCCCCATCCCTGGGCTGGATGCCAGGATGGAGGGGGGTGGGGGGGCAGGAAGGCACTCTGCACATGCTCCGTCCTTCTCCCCAACTGGGGCCCAGCTCCATATATCCCTGACATTTCCCCAGGTGGATGCGATGCAACCTCACCTGACCAAGTCTCTGTGGCTGGGGACGAGGGGTCTGGTGGTAGCTGGCTTGGCCTGGCCTGGTTGCTCCTACCTCTCCAGCTGGTTGCTCAGGGCAACGGACCAGTCCCTTCCAAGGATGCAGGAGGGATACAGGCGGAGAAAGGATGCTGGAAGCCGAGCATCACCTGGCAGGCAGGGAGACCCCAAAGATACCCCTCTGGCCTGGCTCGGTCACTGGAAGATCAGGGCAGACAAGCCATGGGGAGGCTCGCCCCCCTTCGCCCAGCCTGCCCCCGAGACCCCTCCCCTCATCCTGCCCAACCTCTGCCAGGCTACATTCCCGCCACCGATTGGTCCTGCCCATCTCTCGAGCATCTCTCCATGCCTGGGATTGGATGGGGTACCCACCAAAAGGCAGGGCAAGCAAACAATGGTTCATTCAGGAACCGGCAATGCCTTCTTAGCTTTGGGTGGGTGGGAGGGAGGGGGGAAAGAGACCCTCCTGCCTGTTTTTCTCGAAAAGGGGGTGGGTGGGCTTGTGTGGTTGTTCGGAGGCTGAAGCACTGAGAATGGAAAGAAAGAAAAGGGTTGAGGTTTAGGAGGGGTGGGCTTCAAATCCCAAAATCCCCCAGCCGGCATATTTTAAGAGGGGCGGGCTTCAACTCCCAAAATCCCCCAGCCGGCAAAGAGGGGAGGGCTTCAACTTCCAGAGTCCCTCAGCTGGGATGCTTTAAGATGAGGTTTTAAGATGAATGGCCAGCTGGGGAATTCTGGGAGTTGAAGTCCTGCCCTCTTAAAATTTCAAAGCTGGAGAAATGGAGTGGGGTCTCTCTGGGTGGAGGAAAGCCTTGAGGGAACCAGACAACCCCCTCCTCATACTCACCTTCCGAATGTGGGGGGAGGAGAGTCAGATAAGCCCCTTCCCCAACTCCTGGGGAGGTGGTCTGATCCAGCCCCTTGGGGATCCCCCACTCCCCCTTTGCAAACCTGGGAGGGGTCATAAGGGGGGGACAATTCAGCCCTGTAAGAAGTTAGCACCCACCCCTCTCCTAGAAAAATGAAATATTCTAGGAAATATTAAAAAGGCAGAATATTGTATTTTCCCTAAAAGAGAATCATGTTTCTAAAGACATAAACTCGGAGCCTCAGCTCCCTGTCCCCCCAGCAGATATTTTGGTGCCAACCTATCTACAAGACAAAGACTGGGCCAGTTTATCTACAACACAAAAGACATGGCCCTCAGGACATGATAGGATTAGCCCTCACTCAAGATCCAAACCAAAGTCATTAAGCCATAATAGGAATTGCCCAAAGCCCATTCTTTACATCATCACCCAGCAAGATTCAACCATTCAACTTCTCCCCTCCCTGCCCCTCCTCTTTCCTTCCCCCCTCCCTCTCCTCTGGAGAGTCTCTGGGTCCCAAATTTGCCCCCCTCAGGGGAAGCCGAACCTCAAGCCAACTGCCCCCTCAGGGAGACTCAGAAGTGGGGACCCCAAAAGTGGAAACCGAAAAGTGGAGACCCCAAAAGTAATGACTCAGAAGTGGGAACCCCAAAAGTGACCCCAAAAGTGGAGACTCGTGTAGGAAGTTACCAGCCACCCCCCTCCTAGAAGAATGAAATATTCTGGAAAATATTAAAAAGGCAGAATGTTATATATCGCTCAGATCCGGGGGGATTTGGACTCTGACTGGGTAGATTCGGGCAGGGTGACGAGGAATAGTCTTGAGAACGTTATCTGGGAAGAGTTTGACTCTGTGACCCCTGATGACATGGACAGGATTTTGGGGAGACTTAGTGCGGCCACATGTTTACTGGACCCGTGTCCCTCCTGGTTAGTACTGGCTTCCCGGGAGGTTACACGAAGCTGGCTCCAGGGAATTATCAACACTTCGTTGAGTGAGGGTCACTTCCCCACTGCCTTGAAAGAGGCGGTGGTGAGGCCTCTCCTCAAGAAGCCTTCCCTGGACCCGGCACTATTAGCCAACTATCGTCCTGTCTCCAACCTTCGCTTCGTGGCGAAGGTTATTGAGAGTGTGGTCACGCGACAGTTTCCGCAATTCCTGGAGGAAACGTCTTATTTAGATCTGTTCCAGTCAGGTTTCAGGCCTGGGCACAGCACGGAAATGGCATTGGTCGCATTGGTAGATGATCTCTGGAGGGCTCGGGACAGGGGTTCTTCCTCTGTTCTGGCCCTGTTAGACCTCTCAGCGGCTTTTGATACCATTGACCATGGTATCATGCTGCACCGGTTGGAAGAGCTGGGGATGGGGGGCACCGTGTTACGGTGGTTCTCCTCCTTTCTCTCAGACCGGTCACAGTTTGTGTTGGCAGGGGGGCAGAGGTCGACCTCGAGGCCTCTCATATGTGGAGTGCCTCAGGGGTTGGTCCTCTCGCCCCTTCTGTTCCACATTTATGTGAAACTGCTGGGTGAGATCATCCGTGGCTTTGGGGTGAAGTACCACCAGTACGCTGATGACACCCAGCTGTACATCTCCACCCCAGGCCACCCCAACGATGCCCTTGAAGTGATGTCCCAGTGCCTGGAGCCTGTGCGGATCTGGATGGGGAGAAACAGGCTCAAGCTCAACCCTTCCAAGACTGAGTGGCTGTGGTTCCCGGCATCCCGATATAGTCAGTTGACTCCATCACTGACTATTGGGGGCAAGTCTCTGGCCCCCGCAGAGAGGGCTCGCAATCTGGGAGTCCTCCTGGATAAGCAGCTGTCCTTAGAGGAACATCTGACTGCTGTAGCCAGGGGGACTTTTTGTCAGGTTCGCCTGATCTGCCAGTTGCGGCCCTTTCTTGATCGGGATTCCCTGTGCACAGTCACTCACACCCTCGTCACCTCTCGCCTGGACTACTGTGACGCTCTCTACATGGGGCTCCCCTTGAAGGGCACCCGGAGGCTCCAACTGCTCCAGAATGCGGCTGCGCGGGTAGTTACGGGAGCTGCATGGCGCTCCCACACAACACCTCTCCTGTGTGAGCTGCACTGGCTCCCAGAGGTCTTCCGGGTGCACTTCAAGGTGTTGGTTATCACCTTTAAAGTGCTCCATGGCATTGGACCTAGTTATCTTCAAGACCGCCTGCTGCTACCGACGGCCTCCCATCGACATGTGCGCTCCCACAGAGAGGGCCTCCTTGGGGTGTCATCAGCCAAACAATGTAGGCTGGTGACCCCCAGGGGGACGGCCTTCTCTGTGGGGGCACCTACCCTCTGGAGTCAGCTGCCCCCAGAGATAAGGAGAATTCAAGACCTAGGTGCCTTCCGCCGTGCCCTTAAAACCTTCTTTTTCCAGCAAGCTGGGCTGGCTTAACAATTTTTTAAATGTTTTTTTAATTGGTTTGTCATTCTTTTAATTGGGGCCAAATAGATATACAGTTGCAAGAAAAAGCATGTGAACCTCTTGGGATTACGTGGAGTTTTGCATGAATTGGTCATAAAATGTGCTCTGAACTTCATCTAAGTCACAACAATAGAAAAACACAGTCTGCTTAAAATAATACTACACAAACATTAGATGTTGCCATGGTTTAATTGAACATAACATGTAAACATTCACAGTGCAGGGAGGAAAAAGTATGTGAATCTTTGGACTTAATAACTGGTTGACCCTCCTTTGACAGCGATAACCTCAACCAAACGTTTCCTGTAGTTGCAGATCAGACCTGCACAATGATCTGGAGTAATTTTGGACCACTCCTCTTCACAAAACTGTTTCAGTGTAGCAATATTCTTGGGATGTCTGGTGTGAATCGCTCTCTTAAGGTCATGCCACAGCATTTCAATCGGGTTGAGGTCAGGACTCTGACTGGGCCACTCCAGAAGGCGTATTCTGTGCTGTTCAAGCCATTTTTTTGTTGAATTACTTGTATGTTTTGGGTCATTGTCCTGTTGCATCACCCATCCTCTGCGGAGCTTCAGTTGGCGGACAGATGGTCGTACGATTTCCTGCAAAATGACTTGATAAACTCTGGAATTCATTTTCCCAACAATGACAACAATCCGTCCAGGCCCTGAGGCAGCAAAGCAGCCCCAAACCATGATGCTCCCTCCGCCATGTTTTACAGTGGGGATGAGGTTTTGATGTTGCTGTGCTGTGCCTTTTTTTCTCCACACATAGTGTTGTGTGTTCTTCCCAAACAACTCAATTTTGGTTTCATCTGTCCACAGTATATTTTGCCAGTAGTGCTGTAGAACATCCAGGTGCTCTTTTGCAAACTTCAAACATGCTGCAATATTTTTTTTGGACAGCAATGGCTTCCTCCGTGGTGTCCTCCCATGTTCTCCATTCTTGTTTAATGTTTTCCTTATTGTAGATGTGTCAACAAAAATGTTAGCAAGTGCCAGAGATTTCTGTAGGTCTTTAGCTGACACTCTAGGATTCTTCTTTATCTCATGAAGCATTCTGCGCTGTGCTCTTGCAGTCATTTTTACAGGATGACCACGCCTAAGGAGAGTAGCAACAGTGCTAAACTTTCTCCATTTGTAGACAGTCTGTCTTACCGTGGACACATGAGCATCAAGGCTTTTGGAGATACTTTTGTAACCCTTTCCAGCTTCATGCAAGTCAACAATTCTTGATCGTAGGTCTTCTGAGAGCTCTTTTCTGTGAGGCATGGTTCACATCAGACAGTGCTTCTTGAAACCAGTAAACCCAAAACAGGTGTGTGTTTTTAAAGGGCAGGACAGCTGTCAGCAATACATCCAATATCATCACACTGATTGGAGTCAAGGTTGACTCACTCCTGGCTCCAATTAGCTCTTGGAGAAGTCATTAGGCTAGGGGCTCACATACTTTTTCCTCCCTGCACTGTGAATGTTTACATGTTATGTTCAATTAAACCATGGCAACATCTAATGTTTGTGTAGTATTATTTTAAGCAGACTGTGTTTTTCTATTGTTGTGACTTACATGAAGTTCAGAGCACATTTTATGACCAATTCCTGCAAAACTCCACATAATCCCAAGGGGTTCACATACTTTTTCTTGCAACTGTATATCCTTTTAATTGTATTTTAACGTTTGTACTTGATGTTTTGATTTTGGCTGTACACCGCCCTGAGTCCCTCGGGAGAAGGGCAGTATATAAATTTGATATAAAATAAAATAAAAAAAATAAAAAAACATTTCCCTGGATGAGAAAAGGAGAAACATGTTTTTAAAGGCAAAGCTCTTGCAGCTCCCTCCCCCCCCCTTAGTTCCAGGGTGATGGGATTAAGACATGGCCCTCAGGACATGATCCGATTAGCCCTCTACCCATCTCACCACATGGCACCTGGGAAGATTACATCATCCAGCAAGACTCAACCAAGCTTGGGACTCAGGACAGCCTACAGAGTTGCCCCTGCATGGCCCCATGGTGATGTGAATAAAGCAGGAATTATAAGAAATAAGAAATAAGGTGAATAAAAGTAGAAATTATACAAAGTCAAATACATAAAGTCAGATACATGAACTCTAAAAGACC
>WNWU01010433.1:0-10892 GCA_012654045.1 Ptyas mucosa | reverse complement strand
GGCAGATTTGATTTCTTTTTCCTCATCAAAAAAGGTTGGTGCAAACAATGGGAAATTTATGGCAAATGGCAAAAGAGGGGAGTTCAAGATTTTAAAACACAAAAGAAAAAAAAGCTCTATTTAAATAGGGAATTGTAATAATTGAGATATTATTAATTGTATATTGTGTTGAAAGCAGAAATGGTTAAGTTGTGGTTTGGAAGAATATTGGGGGAAATTATTTGGTTTATTATTATTGGTAAATATAATTAATTGATTTGTAAGAAATTGGATTGCATGGAAATAATTGGAATATTCAATATTCAAAGAAAATACATTGTATGTTTGTATGTGTGTTTCTAATTATTGCTATTTATTCATATTTGTTCTCCTTTTATGCACATGGACTACTCAGAGGGCTCAAAAAGTTATTTTTGACTGGTCCTCGCACTTGTGACCAGTCCTTGAACTTACGACTGTCCTCACATTTTACGTTTTGGCCCTATCTTGTCACCATGCAAAATGCCCGTGCAGCATTCTTAAAACCATGTCACTCATTTCACAACTGCTTCTCTTCACCATGGTGACAAGATAGGGCAAAAACGTAAAATGTGAGGACAGTCGTAAATTCGAGGACTGGTCACAAGTGTGAGGACCAGTCAAAAATTACTTTTTCAGCCCTCTGAGTAGTCCATATGCACAAAAGGACTACCCAGAGGGCTGAAAAAGGTGATTTCTGACAGGTCCTCGCACTTTTGACAGGTCTTTTTTTATTTTGAAATTTAACAGTAGCCGCTGCATTTCCCACCCTCGGCTTATACTCGAGTCAATAAGTTTTCCCACTTTTGGGGGGTAAAATTGGGGGGGTCGGCTTATATTCGGGTCAGCTTATACTCGAGTATATACGGTATACTCTCTATTTCCATGCCTCAACAATCTATTTTCATCAAATCTCTTTTGTGAGATTAGTAATTTGACTAACAGAGGCAGTTATATATGCTTGCAGAGGGAAAAGTTGCAGAAATTGTAGAAACATTCAGCATGCAGCAATTGCTCACACATAAGACAATGAAACTGCTAGGGCTTCTAAGTCTATATCATTGTAAATATTTATCACAAATTATTTGAAGGCTGTGTGTTTTCCTTAGATGCTCTGTTCTCTATCAACTGCTTCAGTCAAAAAAGTGAAAGAAAGCAGCTTAAAGAGGACCTGAAAAAACAGCACTTTCGGTGATGTCTGACACAGCATCAAGAGTGAACAATCTCTTTCATAATGTGAAATCATGGTTATGTAGCAGCCTTGGAACTACATCTAGAAAGGATTGAAAACAGGTACTGCAGAATCCCAGAAGCTTCCATGCAAATTACATAAGAATAAGTTCTGTTTTCAGTACATTAGACGTTTTTCACATACTTGCTGTAAAATAAAATGACTCTTTGCATATATGCATATGCACTAGTGGGTGTCTATTTGTGGAAAGTTTTATGACACTTTTGGGGGAAAATAGTATAACTATATAATATGGCTCTCCTTCATGGATTACTGCCTTGTCGTGGCGAAGGGGCTTACGTAGCTCAATGAAGTTACAAGCTATGCCGTGCAAGGCCACCCAAGATTGACAGGTCATAGCAGAGAGCTCTGATATGATCCACTGGAGAAGGAAATGGCAACCCACTCCAGTATCTTTGCCACGAAAACCCCATGGACAGTACCAAAAGGCAAAAGATATGACACTGGAAGATGAGCCCCTCAGGTTGGAATCTGTCCAATATGCTATCAGGGAAGAACAGAGGGCTAGTATAAGTAGCGGCAGAAAGAGTGAAGCAACTGGGCCAAAGCTGAAAGGATGCTCAGCTGTGGATGCATCTGGTGGAGAAAGGAAAGTCCGATGCTGTAAAGATCTATTCTCCATAGGAACCTGGAATGTAAGTGTCTGATCCTAAAAGTGATACTGCCATTCATTTGGGAGAAGGGGGAGACTTGGATTCGATTTACTAGCATTGCCTGTGTCAGCAGATATTTTACAACCTATATCCTGGTGCCAAAGCGCCCTGAGATCCCCTTAAAGTTGAGGAATGTTTATGACAGCCATGTGGGCTGTTTCACTTTAAAGGACAAAGGAGAAACAATGTGAATACATACTAATCTGGTTTTCAGGGCAGCTGGTAAAGAAAACATCTTCATACTTGTGTATTGGCTAAAATCTGCAATCTGGTTTAAGGGAGGGGTCTCTACTGCTTTAATCCTACTTGTCTTGCCTAAGAGTATTCAGACATTGC
This sequence comes from Ptyas mucosa, assembly GCA_012654045.1. Lineage (NCBI taxonomy): Eukaryota > Metazoa > Chordata > Lepidosauria > Squamata > Colubridae > Ptyas > Ptyas mucosa. Next base: position 8,633 of record WNWU01010433.1, on the reverse strand, counting down.
TTTGAATCCATTGCTGTCACTTCTGTTTAATAAAAGGTGCCTTTTATTATGATACTATGTTTCAAGAGTTTTTACTTTCTTAAGTTGGAAGGAGAGGCAATCCTTCCAGAAAGCAGTGTCTGCAAAACGGTCAACCCAGAGAAGCAATCTTTGCTCTACTGCAAACCATGCCCGAACGAAACAGGGAACTGGGAGAAGCCAAATGCTGGGTGGAGACATCAACCATCACCCTGTCGGATGCCTGTTTCGTACACCCCATTGGAGAGGATGAGGTAACTCTGAAGAATCCCGAAAATCCCCATTGGTCAATTGGCATCGGGAAGAAAGATAGCTGGGATGAGAGAACCAGAGGAGTGACACTCAGCCACGGTAACCAGGGTGGAAACTGGAACTAGAAGCCCTTGCTGACTAACCAAAGCACCACTGAGGGAGGATTGTCTGAAGAGGCATATAACCCAATTGGTGATGGAAACTTTGGAAAATCTCAAGATCCGAGGGGAGCCAGGACAACAACCAAGGAGTGCTGAAAGGGCAGCAGTTGCGGATGATGCCAGAGGAGGCACCCCCCTTCTGGAGCTTGCCTATCGAGTAGATGGCACAGCAGCAGTGGGAGAAGACCCAGCAATCCCTCCCCTCCAGGCAGCATGCACACTGGCACCCATTCCCAACCAGCCCCAAGCCCCGCAACTGGAAAGAGAAACTCCCTCCCTTGGGGTGAAGTTTGATGGGGATCCACAACAATTAGGATTCTTTGTGGCACATGTGCTCACCTACATGCAAGAGTACGGGTGTGATTTCCAAACCCAAGGATCCCAAGTGCGAGTTGTGACCCTAGCCCTAGAGGATGCCACTGCCAGATGGATGGTGACCCTGCATAACGCCAATGCACCAGAACTGCAGGATTTTGACCGTTTCATGATGGCCCTGCAACAACGGTTTGAGGACCCCCTTGTGATAGCAAAGCATGCAACCAAATTAAGGTGGTGAAGCAGGGGCAATGGCCAGTAGCAGAGTATACTGAAGAATTCCGGGACCTCATGTGTCATGTGACCTGGCCAGAGGATATTTTGGTGAGCTGTTTCAAAAATGGGCTGAGTGATGAGCTATACAATGCCTGAATGGCCGGAGGCACTCCAAATCACCTACACGAGTGGTACATCACCACTGAAGAAGCTGAGATCAATATGGCCATAAACCAGTACCGAGTGGGGCAAGTATGGAAGAAATCCCCACTCCAGTGAAAGAGCCCCTAAAACCACAAACCGCATTTTCTCTGAAATGCTGAAGTGCTGAAAAGAGGGGCACTGAGCTGCAGAGTGTCGTTCACAAACACCCACCCAGAAAAACCTGCCGGGGGGGGGACTTGCAAAACCTGGCCAGTGCAGGAAGGAGACTGCCCTGAGGAGCAGGGAGGTCATAGAATTTCCATCTTCCCCTGCTATTTGGGGAGGAAACCCCGGCATCTCAGCAGGAGGAATCACACTCATTCGAAAGTGATCCAAAAGATGAACCACTGGTAAGCAAACCAATTAAACCACTTATCCTCCCCTTATGACTATTTATCCCAAACTGGAACAGGAAGATAAATATCTCCGCTTTGGTGGATTCAGAGTGCACCCGCTGTTTGATCAGCCCAACCCTAGTAGGAAAGTTGGGGATTAACGTAAGAAAGCTGAAAACCCCCATTGCTTTCTGCCAAATAGCAGGGGGGATCCAACTTCTTTTGCCACTGAGCCTCTACATGTAGACATCAGAAGCCACAAGGAAAATCTTACATTTATAGTGGCACCTGGCATGGAATGGCCATTAGTCTTGGTGGCGCAGCAGAGTAAAGCACTGTTATTAACATCAGCTGCCTGCAATTTGGCAGTTCAAATCTCACCAGGCTCAAGCAGGTTGACTCAGCCTTCCATCCTTTCAAAGGTAGGTAAAATGAGGACCCAGATTGTGGGGGCAATAAGCTGACTTTGTATAAATATATACAAAAGTATGAAGGCTATTGCTTAACACATTGTAAGCCGCCCTGAGTCTCTGGAGAAGGGCGGCATATAAATCAATTTTTTTAAAAAAAAAGTCTTGGGCCTTGCATGGCTGAAAAAAATGGAACCCCAAAATTAATTGGAAGCAAGGCATCATAAAATTTCAGATGTACATGACTTTTGCCGAGACTCCACATAAAGAAATTGAGGGGGCAGAGCACTGAGAAACAGCCATGCCTGGTCACGCCATGCCAACCCATAAATACAAGGATTTGGCTGAAGATTTTAGATTTTAGCGAAAAAGCCTCAGATGAGCTTCCCCCCTCACCACACCACCGACTGTGCAATAGAAATCTTACCCGGTGCTAAACTCCCTAAACCCAAGATGTACAGCATGTCCCCAAGGGAAGTTGAAGAACTGAGAGCGTTTATTGAGAAAAAAAATGGCAAGGGGTTTCATCGAGCAAGCCCGAACAAAAATTGCAGCTCCAGTGTTATTTAGAGGGGAAAAAAGATGGCTCAAAATGTCTTTTTGTTGATTTTAGAAATTTGAATAATTTCTATATATGAAATATATACTAGTACACCTTGCTAAAGGGAAAAAAATTTCAAAGCTGGACTTAAGGGAGGCTTACTACCATGTCAGAATTAAGGAGGGGGACGAATGGAAAATGACATTTAACAGCCCCCTTGGGTGCTACCAATTCAAGGTGCTCCCCTTTGGGTTACAAGGAGCCCCTGCAGTGTTTATGCAATTAATAAATGAAGTGCTACATCAGCATTTGTATAAGGGGGTCCTGATCTACTTGGATGACATTTTAATCTATACCGAGACCAAGGCAGAAAATGTAAGGTGGACTAATTTCATAATACACTCTGCTCTCACAACTTAAGGAATATTTTGAACTTTTTAATATACATATCAGTTCTTTAATATTATTTCAAAGCCACCTCCCTTTCTATGAAGCCAAATTATTTTTATTTTATTTTATTTTTTTATTTGTTCAACTTGTATGCCACCTTTCTCCGAAGACTCAAGGCGGCTTACAATGCATTTAAAAACCATATATAAAAACATTAAAAATTAAAACATTAAAAACAATTAAAACCCATTCACACCATTCATAGATCAACAGCCCCAGGCCTGCCAGAAAAGCCAGGTCTTCACAGCTTTTCGGAAGTCCAATAGAGTGGGGATGGTCTGGATCTCAGGAGGTAACTGGTTCCAGAGAGCTGGGGCAGCCACAGAGAAGGCCCTCCCCCGCGGGCCCGCCAGCCGGCACTGTTTAGCTGACGGGACTCAGAGGAGACCAACTCTGTGAGATCTTACTGGTCGCTGGGAGCTCTGCGGTATAAGGCGGTCTCGAAGATAACCTGGCCCTGAGCCATGTAGGGCTTTAAAGGTAATAACCAACACCTTGAATTGTGATTGGAGACCAATAGGGAGCCAGTGCAGCTCACGGAGAATTGGTGTAATGTGAGTGTACCTAGGTGCACCCATGACAGCTCACGCGGCTGCGTTCTGAACTAACTGTAGTCTCCGAACACTTTTCAAGGGTACCCTCATGTAGAGCACGTTGCAATAATCTAACCGTGAGGTGACAAGGGCATGAGTGACTGTGAGGAGAGCCTCCTGATCCAAGTAGGGTTGCAATTGGTGCACCAGACAAACCTGTGCAAAGGTCCCCTTGAAATTATTCATTGATAGCTTTAAAGTGGGCAAGAGCAACCTTAGATTGGATTCCTTGCAGATTGTCCCTGTTCATGGATTTCAGAGAGTTCCCTGATTTTCAAAGAAACTGTAGAAGACAAAAAAGCAGAAGAGATGCCAAGGACATAGTTGGACAAAAACAGAAAATGAATCCAATCAAGCACAGCTAAGAGCTTTTAAGATTACTTTGTGGCATTAAGACAGATAAGCAAAACAATTTTTCTGCACTTGCAGCATCTTCAACTAACCAATTAGTAACCCTGTTTAGGGTAGGGATAGATCAGAGGAGCATCTGCAGAATCACTGTAGCCCAAAACGATTCAGGACATATGTGAATTTACTCAGAACTACCCTGAGTTGAACTCAGCTTTTCTGGAGCTAACTGAGGCATAATCTGACCTGGGAAGAGTTTGATCCTCTTGGTATTGAGGAAATGAGCATTGATTGATTGATTGATTGATTGATTGATTGATTCACTCACTCATTCATTCATTCATTCATTTATGTATGTTTGCGTTTTGTTTTAATCATATATAAATGCCCAGAGTTTCAAATATGAAATGGAATGGCTGTGTAAACTGGATGGATGGAGTCTTCTTCAAATCAGCCTCAGTTCCTGTGGTTTTGAGCAGATATCCAGATTGTTTTCTTGGCAACAGAAATGGTTTAACATTGCCACCTTCTGGGATGTTTTCTCACTTCCCAGTTTAGTTTACAGCTATGGTATCCATTTAAAAATTAGTTCCAACTTTCCTTCGTTAAGCAGGTTTGGCCAAAGAATCTATCTTTTAAATAGCAAGTTGTAATACCCTACTTTCTAGTTTCCACTTGTGGAGATTGATGGACTGGATTAACTGCATTCCTGACTACTCCTATTAGAAAATAAAACCAACTGGAGGCATTAAATCAGGGTTGAGTTTGATCTCGGGGGCCAGGGTGGGCGTGGCCAGGGTGGGCATGGCCAGCTTGATGTCACTCATGTTGGGGGTGTCTGTGGTGGCTCAAGCACTCTGCCAGTGAAAACAGACTCCTGAGCTCCATTTTCAACCACGATGGCCTCCTGCTACCCTCTGCCAGTGAAAACTGAACTCTGTTTTTGTTGGTAGAGGCCAATAGGAGGTTGTCGTGGCTGAAAGCGGAGCCTGGGAATGGAATCAAGAGTGCAATTATGGAAATCTTGATTATTAGAATCATTATTTTAATGCAGAGAATTATAGTTTAAATTCCCCGGTTTAAAGTTGCCTCCTGCTCTCATTAGGTGTCAATGTTGCTTTTATTAATTCTGCTTTTCTTTCTCATTCCTCTTCCTTTTTTTTTTTTTTTTTGCTTTGAAGGGGGGGTGTCCTACAAGCTAAAGCTAATGAAACTCTTTTTTCTATTAAAGAAATGCAATTCCTAGCATTTTTTAAAAAATTCATCACTTTTCCTAGGCACTTTGGCTTAAAAGTCATGTGCTTCCCACCAAAATGTTGGTATAGCTCCTTTAAAATGTCAAATATGTTACCAAAGTAAGGATCTCAGATGTATTCCATTGCCAAACAATAAACACCAGGCTGCTGATTTCTGAATTTTGTTTATATACAATGCTAACTATAAGGGGGAAATAGTTTATACAGTTCTATCAGCAGCTTATTAATGAACTGAAATAACTCTTGGTATCCAGCAGGAGAAATTTCTCATAGCAATCTAACTCTGAGACATGCACCAATAATGATTTGACCAAAAGCATCTATATCTTAAGACAAAATTCAGGCATACTGCATTTACAAACTAAATTCTCCCATGGAATACCTTCAATTGTTAATCAATTACTGTTTTAAAACTCCAAGATCAAATCACAAAATTGGAACTGACATTGTTCATTCAATTAGTTAAGGAAAGAAACTCACCATTTTCTGATGAATCAGACTACATGGCTTAAGGAAATCTCCATCAAATCCTACTAATCAAGTTCTGTACCAGTTTGGGAGAATTACTTGTGATCTTTCCATGATCAGAAAATCACCCAATTGGGAGATTTTTTATATAGATAGCTATCAGCTTCTGCCTCTGAAAGTGAATAAACTGATTAAAACCTTAAAGGTAGCAGAGGCCCCAAGCTCTACCTGCATTCTAACTGAAACGCTTAAAAACAACTGTACATAATGGACAATCCTTCTTGCATCCACTTTTATCAACCAAATAGGACTTAGCCTCAAAGACTGGGGATCATCAAATCATAGGGCTGGAAGGAATTTTGGTGGTCTTCTAGTCCAACCTTCTGTGCAAGCAGGAGATCTTATTGCGTCACTGACAAATCCTGGTTAGCAGCCATGTGGTTGGCAGTAGTAATTCTAATATTCAAAAAGGAAATAAAGAAGATCCAGCCAACTAAAGATTCATTATTCCCTTGAATGTAGTAAGCAAGTAATATGCCAAGGACCTGCAACAGAAGCTTCTAGATGGAATCTGAAAATAAAGAACATCCCTAATGTAGCATTCTGGCTCAAGACAGGAATGGCCAAAGTAGAAGCAGGGGCATAGTGATTAGTTTTGGAATATTGACTGAAGATTACACTCAGGTTCTGCTAAAATTCCCAGATTACACTTATCATTATAGTTTTCAACAGCAATTCAGAAACTGAGATGCTCTAGCCTTGACACAGCTTCCAGCTTTGACCAGGCAAATAAGAGATTTCCAAAGATTAAATGACATCAAATATCAAACCAAATATAGTACCCCCTCTTGAAATGCCAAAACCCTGAAACTGAAAAGCATTTGGTAATGTGCATGTTATTTACATACATTGACCTTCCATGGGGATAAAGAAAAAGAACCAGACACAATGTGTTACATTATTACAGAGCAGATTCACTAAAAACCCATTAATAAAACATACTTGCCCATGTAATTCTGGAAAAATAGAAACCGTCCAACCCATGACGTTTCACTGCAATTTTCACAGACTTCTGCATAAGAGTTATATATTTCTTCTGTTGCAACACTTCCAGAAAGGACAAAAGACTACACCAATATTCTGTCTTCAGAATTTTGTATGATCATACTGAAAATGTGGCAACATTTAGAGCAAATGCAATAAGCTTTCCATCTGGACCTATTTTATTTATTTTACTATCTTTTTAATACAGGTAATCCTAGAGTTACAACCACAATTAAGCCCAAGATTTCTGTTGCTGAGTGAGACATTTGTTAAGTAAATGTCACATTTGCCACATTTTATGACCTTTCTTGCCAAAATTGTTAGAAGAATCACTGCAGTTAAGTTAGTGATACAATGGTTAAGTGAATCTTAGTTCAGTATTATAACTATAAGCAAAATATCTAGGGCTTGGTAGGATAAATTATTAAGATACTAATGATCTATAGTACATAGTGAAACAATCAACCAGTAGTTGATTTATCCATAGTGAAAATATTTTTATCGTTAAAAAATGAGTCAGAAGCTGTGTCTTTAAATGTACTGCTTTTGAATTAGTATATGTTAGAATCAGAGGTGGGTTCTAAATTTGTTTACTACCAGTTCTGTGGGCATGGCTTATTTTGTGGGCATGGTTTGGAGATCATGTAACTGGGTGGGCGTGGCTAGCTGGTCATGTGACTGAGTGGCTATGGCTATGAGTATAGGGACTACTCAGAGGGCTGAAAAAAGTCATTTCTGACAGGTCCTCGCACTTTTGATTGGTCCTCACACTTATGACCATCCTCACATTTATGCCCGTGCAGCATTCTTAACAACCATGTCACTCATTTCACAACTGCTTCTCTTCACCATGGTGATAAGATAGGGCAAAAAACATAAAATGTGAGGACAGTCGTAAGTTTGAGGACTGGTCAAAAGTGCAAGGACCAGTCAAACATAACTTTTTCAGCCCTCTGAGTAGTCCGTATGCATAAAAGGACTACCCAGAGAGCTGAAAAAAGTGATTTTTGACAGGTGCTCACACTTTTGACCGGTCTTCGCACTTATGACTGGTCATCATTTATGCCCATTGTAGCATTCTTAACATGGTGTCACTCATTTCACAACTGCTTCTCTTCACTAGGGTGACAAGATAGGGCAAAAACGTAAAATGTGAGGACAGTCATAAGTTCGAGGACTTGTCAAAAGTGCGAGGACCAGTCAAAAATAACTTTTTCAGCCCTCTGAGTAGTCCATATGCATAAAAGGATACAGCAATAGAGAGGGATGAAGGAAGGGAAGGATAATTAGAGCAGGAGTGAGGGTAAGAGAGGGAGGAAGAGAGGAGGAGAAGAGAAAGGAAGAGGAAGTAGGGAGGAGAAGAAGAAGAGGGGAAGAAAAAGTAAGAAGGAAAGAAAAGAGAGAGGTGGTAGGCTTGAGGAGAAAGATTGCTGTACAATAAAAAAGATGAAAGGGAAGAAAGCCAACCCCAAACAAATATAAAGATATTAAGATAAAGAATGAATTGTTAAACTTTAAAGAATAAAAGAGAACAAATATGAATAAATAGCAATAATTAGAAATACACATACAAACATGCAATGTATTTTCTTTGAACAGAGTATTTGGCCGGTTCACAAATTTAAACAGTGTTTAGTCATTTCAATTAAATTTACAATTTCTATATTTCCTTTTTGCCATATTTATTCCTCATCTATTTTTTTAAAAAACCAATATTACCCTTCATCCTCATCTCTAATCTTAATCAAATTCAATTTTTCCCTTCTATTCTATATTATACTCCTTCCCATTGTCATCTATTTTTATATCCATCCTCACATTGGTTAATTATGTAATTATGAAATACAGTGGTTTAATACAAATTCAACATTTTAATATAAATCAATTAGTTATATAACTATCTTTTTTGTATATTAACCAATATGAACATGAATAGTCCAATTATTTCCATGCAATCCAATTTCTTACAAATCAACCAATTATATTTACCAATAATAATAAACCAAATAATTTCCCCCATAT
>WNWU01010432.1:4181-16666 GCA_012654045.1 Ptyas mucosa | reverse complement strand
TCTTAAAGCATAGCTGGCTGGGGGATTCTGGGAGTTGAAGTCCACCCATCTTAAAGCATAGCTGGTTGGGGGATTCTGGGAGTTGAAGTCCACCCCTCTTAAAGCATGCTTGATGGGGGATTCTGGGAGTTGAAGTCCATACCTTTTAAAAGTTGGCTACAAAACACTACAATATAGAATCGAAACAAGTTGTGTTTTAAAAAGAAAAACACTATTATAAAATCCTCATCTCTGAAAGCTCTCCAGTTAACCAAAAATGAAAGTTTAATCAACATTTAAAAGCTGAATGAAATACAGTGCTATTAATTAATCTCCCAGGCAAGTTAAATAAATTTTCCGTACATTTTCCTTTAGCTGATCGATATCCAGCAAGCAGAACGAAAGAGTAGCGATAGTGCACAAGTTTATTTTAGCCAGAATCCATCTTGGTGTCCGAACCTTTATAGTTTAAATTTCAAATAGATTTTGTCATGATTGTACATACCTATACAGAGAGTCCTCGATTTACGACTATAATTGAACTCAAGAATTCTGTTGCTATGTGAGGCAGTAGTTAAGTGAATTTCACCCCGTTTTACGACCTTTCTTGCCAGAGTTGTAAAGTAAATCATTGCAGCGGTTGAGTAACCTGGTTGTTAAGTGAATCTCGCTTCCTCATTGACTTTGCTCGTCAGATGGTCAGTTGTCAAGCACCTGACTTCTGATCACTTGACCCTGGGGAGACTGCAACGGTCGTTAAGTGTGAAAAACTGTCATAAGTCACTCTTTTCAGTCACTTGGTACCTTTGAATGGTCACTAAATGAACTGTTGTAAGTCGAGGACTACTTATATTGTAATAATTGCCACGGCTTGCCTTTTTTTAAAAGGACATATTTCAGGACTTATTCTTTCTGGTTGCACAAAATAAAGATATGGAACGTAAATTTCCAAAAATAAAATAAGAACGAATTACAAAGATATTTTATTTGGGCATTCAAATATATAGGAAATCCCCAAGTTATGACTACAGTTGAGCCCCAGATATGCATTGCTAAGTGAGATGCTTCTTAAGCGAGTTTTGCCCTATTTTACAACTTTTCTTGACGCAGTTGTTAAGCGAATCCCTGCTGTTGTTAACTGAATTGTGTGGTCATTAAGCAAATCTGGATTCCCTCATGGACCTTCCTAGTCAGAAGGAGGTGGCAAAGGATGATCCTGGAACAGCACAACTGTCATGTATCCATGCCAGCTGCCAAGTGCCCAAATTTTGATCATATGACTGTAAGGAAACCGTTATGGTCATAAGTGTGAGGACCAGTCATAAAATGGATCTTTCTTCTCTGCTTTAGCTGTTCTCCATCCAGGTTTGCTCCAGTTAATCTAAAAGCAAATTATCTTCCTTCCTTCCTTCCTTCCTTCCTTCCTTCCTTCCTTCCTTCCTTCCTTCCTTCCTTCCCCCTCCTTGTATCTCCTTCCTTCCTTCCTTCTTTCCTTCCTTCCTTCCTCTCTCTCATTCCTTCCTCTCTCTCTCTCCTTTCCTTTATCTCTTCTTCCTTCCTTCCCCCTCCCCGTTTCTCCTTCCTTCCTTCCTTCCTTCCTTCCCTTTCTTCTTTCCTTCCTCTCTCTCATTCCTTCCTCTCTCTCTCTCATCTTCTTTCCTTTATCTCTTCTTCCTTCCTTCCTTCCACCTCCCCGTTTCCCCTTCCTTCCTTCCTCTCTTATCTTCTTTCCTGTCTCTCTCTCTCTTATTTTCCTTCCTTCCTTCCCTCCCTCCTTCCTTCCTCTTATCTTTTTTCCTTTCTCTCTCTCTCTCTTATCTTCCTGCCTGCCTGCCTGCCTTCCCCCATCCCTTCTTCTCTTTCCTCCCTCCCTCCCTCCTTCCTTCTTCTATCCTTCCCACTTATCTTCCTTCCTTCCTTCCTTCTCATTCTATTTCCACCTTCTTTCTTTTTATTTCCTATTTCTGTTTCCGTGGCAGAGACCTTTGATCATTCATATTTAATATACATGTAAATATTCCCAATCCTTGACTCACACCCATTCATTTACTGACGTGCAAAATTACAACAGCACTTAAAAAGGTGACTTACGACCTTACAATTTTCGCACTTATGACCATGGCAATATCCCCACAATCACCTGATCAAAATACGGGTGCTCGGCAACTGACTCATATTTATGACGGTCGCAGTGTCACAAGGTCCCATTTTGTGACTTTCTGCACCAGGAAAGCCAATGAGGGAAGTTGGACGTCTTTAACAACTGCAACTCACTTAACAACGCCTTGATCAGCAACGGAAATTCCCGTCCCGATTTTGGTCATAAGTCGAGGACTGCCTATATGACATTTATGCAGTAATCAGTTAGAATAAAAATTACGAATGAATCTGATCTACAGCTATCAATCATATTTATCCCCATGGAAGAGGTTTTTGTGACTCCCGGATGCTTTTTTTTTTAATGTTTCTGCTAGCAGAGGCTTTTAAAAATAATCTCTATTTAATGTAGGGATGACATTTATATAGCCATGGGTAATCCATTAGAATAAACATTATGAGTATAACTAAAATATAGTTATTGGCTAAATGTATCTTTACGGAAGGACGTGAGTTTAATTTTTCTGCCAGAAGAGTTTTTAATTGGCAAATGAACCTGATCTTCAGAAAACGTTTTTAAAGAAAGTTTTACAACACCAAAATTAACAGCCAGCTAAGAATTAAGTGATTTCCCCCCCCCCCCACCTGGGTCAATTGATATAGGCAATAGATACAGGGAGTCCTTGACTTACGACCATCATTGAGCCCAAAACTTCCGTTGCTAAGCGAGACGGTTACGACCTTTCTTGTCTTAAGCAAATCGCTATGGTTGTTAAGCTAGTGACATGGTGGTTAACTGAATCTGGGCTTCCCCATTGATTTTGTACATCAGAAGGTCGCCAAAGGGGATGACGTGACCCAGGGACACTGCGGCCGTCATAAATACGAGTCAGTTGCCAAGCGTCTGAATTTTGATCACGATGCTGCAACGGTTGTTAAGTGGGAAAAAGGGTCATATGTCATCTTTTTCAAGGCCACTCTAACTTGGGTCATTAAACGAATGGTTGTAAGTCGAGGAATAACTATTTTATTATTTCATTTTATTCAGTTTTTATCACTGCCCTACTCAGGCAAGTGACTTTTTGTGCAAAATGAAAACAAACAAACAAACGAGGAAACATTTAACATAAGAGCCTTGGTAGTACAGTGGACTAAAGCACCCTGTTATTAACACCAGCTGCCTGCAATTATTGCAGGTTCGAATCCCACCAGGCTCAAGGTTGACTCAGCCTTCCATCCTTTCTAAGGTGGGTGAAATGAGGACCCGGATTGTGGGGGCAATAAGCTGACTTTGTATAAAATATACAAAAGTATGAAGGCTATTGCTTAGTGCATTGTAAGCCGCCCTGAGTCTCTGGAGAAGAGCGGCATATAAATCAATTAAAAAAAAAACCATAAACTGTAAAGCTGGGTGGCTTTCTTGCAGACATTTCATGACCCAACTAGGGAACACCATCAGTGCTAGAAGGGAGGGGGGTTGTTGAGAGGAGGAGGAGGAGGAAGGAAAGGACTGTGGGGTTCTTGGTGATCTTTGAACTTGTTTTGTTGCAGACGTTTCATGACCCAGCTAGGTAACATCATCGGTGCTAGAAGAGAGTGGAGGTTGGGGAGAGGAGGAGGAGGAGGAGAAAGGGAGGGGGAGGAGGAGGATGAGGAAGAAGAAGAGAAAGAGGAGGAGAAAGATGAGGACTGCAGAGATTTCATGACCCCTCTCCCTTCAAGCACTGATAATGTTACATAGTTGGGTCATGAGACGTCTGCAAGAAAAGAATCCAGCTCAGAGAGCGCCAGGGACCTCCTTCTTGTTATTAATGGCACTTTTTGCTTCTGTCCCCTCTCTTTCTCTTCCTTCACCAGGTCTGGCCGACGTGAAGGCAGTGGAAGAAGAAGAAGAAGAAGTGCCCACCGTATCAGGCAAAGTAGATGCCCAGAAGAAGAAAGAAAAATCAAAAGAGGGGAAGAAAGAAAAGAAGAAGCAGCAAGAAGAAAAAGAAGAAAAGGGAGCATCTGAGAAGGACGGGAAAGAGGGAACGAAGCAAAAGGAAAGCAAGAAAGAAGGGAATGAGCCAAAATCGGAGAGGAGGAAGAAAGACGAAGGAGGAAAGCATGGCAGCAAAGAGAAACACAGAGGAAGTTCTAGGGCACATGCAAAAACACCCGGAAATCCTAAAACTTCATCCCGGAAAAAGTGAGTGAAGATGAGAGAAAATTGCAAGAGAAAGAGAGAGAGATACAAACTCGGAGGCTTTAAAAAAAAGAGAGAGGACTTTTTGCACTTTTTCAAGGTCTTCTGAGTGTTTGCATCGCTTTGGACTCGTTAAAAATAAATGCTGATCGATAAAAATAAATCTCAAGCTTGAGGTCTAGAAACTTGAACAAGCATCTTGAAATCCATATCGGCGATCTCTTTTGTCCTGTTGCAAAAAAGAAAAGTACAATTGTGAACTCAATTCAGAATATTTAGGGGGAAAAAGAATCAAGAGGTTGTTTTTAGCAACTGCATTTGTCCAGTGCAATAACTTAATCCATAAAAAAAATCCTAATTGTTTTGCAAAAAAAGCAATATAGGGGGGAAATAATTATTATCCCAATGATATGCGTTTGCATGCAAACACTAGGAAAAGTTGCACATGGCAAGACCCAGCAGGTAGCAAATAAAAATAAATTCAGATTTTTTTTCCAGTGGATTTTGAAAACATCTGTTCAAAAGGCAGATGGTTAATGAGGGTTAAAAAAATGTATAATTATGCTTTGAAGTCCTAATTTGCTCAAGATCGTTAGGACTGCCCAGTTTATGGCAATGCTCAGAAAATCAAATTCTTTCCAGGGAAAGAGTGCCTCTAGGCATGTACAGAAGGCTGTTTCGCATTTTAGCATCTGGAGCAAGATGGGTCATCAGCTCCAAGCAATGATTTGAAAGGGAAGTTTTTATTTTTGGAAAAAGAAAACTATTAAAGTTTATAACACAAGGTCAAACACAAATAAAAATTAAGAAAGTTAAAGAGAGAAAAAGAAAAAAGGAGAAAGAAGTCAAAAAGAAAGAAAAGATCGAAGTGACTTCTGTTATTTTTTTTCCAGCACAATAACACACACAAAAATTCACAGCCTCAATTTTTAGCTTTACATTTCTTTGATAATTTATAAAAGAAATGCTATAATTTCTTTCAAGCAATATATATATATAGAAAAAAGCCCAGAAACTTGTGAATGAGATTTCACAGAACTAGGGCTGCATAACATCTTGGCTTACGTAGGTAGAACCTGGCTAATGAGAACTACATGTGTGTGTGTGTGTGTGTGTGTGTGTGTGTGTGTGTGTGTGTGTAAACCCCCCATCCAATCAGAGCACAGCCAAGCCCTCAACCAATCAGAACACACCTCCACCCAATCAGAACACAGCCAGGCTCCCACCCAATCAGTTCACACCCCACTGGCAGTTAAAAGGAAGAAACAGCTGCGATCACACATTGCTCCTCGAAGCACGAAGCCGAAGACGCCAGCCTGAAGATGACGAATGAGACTTCGTCAAAACGTCGCCAAGACACTTCCAATTTTACACGGAAGAAAACCCGAATAACCAAAGACCTACATACGCGCGTGCGCACACACACACACACACACACACACATGCAAAAAAGTAAAATCTCGGGTGTTTTCCCGCATCATAGTAAATAAGTTAGTTAAAAATGTTTAAAATTCTGGTTAAAATCTCAGCTTAAAATCTTGCCTGTCGAGCCTGTCAAAACGTTGCTAGATATAAAAACTTTTAAGGTACTGGTAGGATTTTAGCTGGGGTTTTAAAGGACCTTGCAGAGTGCTCTGTAAGGAATTTTAGAAGATTTTAAGCTGAGATTTTAACCAGAATTTTAAACATTTTTAACTAACTTATTTACTATGACGCGGGAAAACACCCGAGATTTTAATTTTTTGCACATACACACCCGCGAAAACTTGAGAAGACATATATGTAAAATCTAGAGCAGCAAAATCATTCTAAGTGTCAAAGCCTAAAATCAGAGTTTTTCAAATTCAGGCAGTCCTGGATTTACGACAGTTCATTTAGTGACCATTTGAAGTTAACAACTACACTTATGACCGTGTTTCACACTTACGGCCATTGTAGCATCCCCATAGTCATGTGATCAGAATTCAGACACTTGACTGAAACGAACTCAGATTTATGACGGTTGCCATGTCCTGGGGTCCTAGGAGCAAGAGGTTGGACTAGATGATCTCTTAAGACCTCCTTCTGAGATATGCTTCTTTGGTCTTTTTAATGCTCAACACCATGAATTTAAACATTTCCTTTCTTTTTTGTGTGTGTAATATTGGTCTACGTTTAACCTGATTTATTTTGTTGTTCTTTGCTTGTTTTCCAATTATTATTTTTTAAAGAAACATCTATAAATTGGTTTTCTCCTAATACTGTTGTGTGTATTTTTTTTCTATTTCTTCCCCTCATTCTCTCTTGTTACTCAATACATGTTTCTGGGCTTAATTTTTTTTTTATGTCCCTTTTCCTGAATTACAGATGCATTACGAAAAAATCTGGGCAACTTTTGAGTTTGCAGAGTTTATTAGTAAATCAGAGAGTCCACTGGAAGTCTACCAGTTCTGAACAGAAGGAGCTTTCCAGATTATCTCGCTACCTGTATTTTTAATTTAGAAAACTTAATGCACTATTTCAGAAAGGAACTTCTCTGTTCCCCTAGAGACGAGAACCATTTTAAAATCTAATTTTCTTGACATGACGATGATTATGCATATGTTTATCGCTGGGAAAATGGTGCGTGGGATACAAGAGTTTTCAGCACAAAATTGCATTTCGGAGGCACGCTGAGATAAATAGGCTCCGTTGCACTCATTGGCAGGTGCTAAAATCATCTCGAGCTGTACCACTCAGCAACCTCTCTGATGATCGAAAACACCGCTAAGCTCTTGGCTGAGTTCGCACCTGGTGCTTGCAGGGCAGAAGGAGAAAAAGATGGCTCAATTTGAAGACAAGGGCTCACTGAGACCCCGCCTCTTTAATGGAGCAGATGGCGGTAATTTCCAGACCAAAGATATAGGTAATCCTCGATTTACGACCACAATGGAGCCCAAAAATTTCTGTTGCTAAGCGAGACATATTTTAAATCGGCCTTTGCCCCATTTAAGGGCCTTGCTTGTTAACTGAATCAGCACCGTGGTTAACTTAGGAACACGGTTGTTAAGTGAGTTTGGCTTCCCCACTGACTTTGCTTGCCAAAGGGGGATCAGGTGATCTCCAGGACACTGAGACCGTCATAAATCTGAGTCAGTTGCTAAGAGTCTGAATTTTGATCCCATGACGGGATTACGGGATGCTGCAACGGTTGTAACTGTGAAAAATGATCCTAAGTAACTTTTTTCAGTGCTGCTGTAATTTACAACGGTCGTTAAATTAACTCTTGTAAGTCGAAGACTATCTGTATTTCTTTCCTGCCTTTATTGTTTTGGGAAATAACTCAAGATTATGAGCATACTTGATGCTCCTTTCTAGGTAATTGGCCCAGCCAGCTTTCATGCCTAAGACAGAACTAGAACTCCCCGTCCCCTGGTGATTGGCCCAAAGTCACCCAATTGGGTTTCATGCCTAAGGCGGGACTAGAACTCCCTGTCTCCTCGTGATTGGCCCAAAGTCACCCTGTTGGCTTTCGTGCCTAAGGCAGGACTAGAACTCCCCGTCTCCTCGTGATTGGCCCAAAGTCACCCAGTTGGGTTTCATGCCTAAGGTGGGACTAGAACTCCCCTTTCCCTGCTGATTGGCTCAAAGTTAGCCATCTGGCTTTCATGCCTAAAACGGGACTAGAACTCCCATCTCCTGGTGATTGGCCAAAAGTCATCCAGCCAGCTTTCATGCCTAAGGAGGGACTAGAACTCACCGTCTCCTGGTTTCTAGACCAGCACCTGAAGCTCTACACCAAACTGAGACTGTTTTAGACCACAAATCCTTCAGTTTCCTCCAGATGGAAATGATCAGGTGCTGAAGAGAATACAAACTTCTCAGGGTCATCTGACTGGGGGTGGTGGTCAAAAAAGTCAAGATGGCAGCCATGACCAAGAGATCAGAGATTAGATTTGCTACAGGTGGAAAAATGTGAGCATCCTGGACCAAGTTACATCTCCAAAACAGTGGGGAATTGTAGACAAATCAGCATTAATAGACACATAGGGATAAACCTGTGTCTGACCAACAGCCACTTGTCAACAAAGGTTGCGGCTGCCATCTTGACTCTTTTGACCTCTCTCCTCCTCCACAGATGTTCCGGGAACTCGTCCACTTTGGGGGGGAAAGAAGATCATTATATTGATGAATTAAGAAGTTGCAGAGCGAGGCTACCGTTTCTAACGGAAACAATCTCCAATAATGGAGTTGCTTGTTCTCCAGGAAAGTTCAGCTAAATTTGCATTTAGAAAGCCTCCATTAGCGAAATTTATGTGCCTAACAACAAGAGGATTTGCATTGTTGTTGTTGTTGTTGTTTTTACTTTAAAGTCACCTTATCCGGCAATTTACAACACCTTGCAAGTTAGAGAGGAACATTTACCAAATATGCGACAAGACGCTGGAAACGCCAAGGGTGATATTTGCACGGCTTGCAAAAAAAATTTTTTTTTTCTCTGTTAGTCTCAACCAGAGTGATTTATGTCTTTCAATGTCCCCACTCCTTTTTTTTTTCTTTTTTCTTTTTGTTTCTTTTTCCAAAAGTTGACAGTCAATTGTGAATTTCTGGAATATTCTATTCTTTCTCGACAGCAGCCTGGGTTGGCCAAGAGGAACGATGGAGAGAGTGAATTTTCAGACTTTCTTCCAGACATTTCGTGACCCAGTTAGGTAACCTCATCAGTGCTATGGTGGAAGAGTGTGCGGTTGGAGGAGGAGGAGGAAGATGGGGGGGGGGGGAGAGTATATCTGGCGACTCTGAACGTTTTTGGTGCTCTGTGAACTGGGTGGTTTTCTTGCAGACATTTCATGACCCAACTAGGGAACAGCATCAGCACTGAAGGGAAGGGGGTTTGTGGAGAGGAGGTGGGGGGGGGACTGTGGTGTCCTTGGTGCTCTCTGAGCTGGGTGTGTTTCTTGCAGACGTTTAATGACCCAACTAGGGAATATCATCAATGCTAGAGAGGAGGAGGAGGTTGCAAAGAGGAGGGGGAGGAGGAGGAGGAGGAGGAGGAAGGCTGTAGGGTCCTTGTGTTCTGGAGCTTGGTGGTTTTCTTTCAGGCATTTCGTGACCCAACTAGGGAACATCATCAGTGCTAGAAGGGAGGGAGGTTCCTTCTGTGTTTGGAACTTGGTTCGCTTTGTGGAAACGAAGGTTTGCAGGTCGATGGGGGCTCCGTGCAAACTCTCATTTGGCCGATGAAGGGAGGGAGGCGCAGGCGTCAGAGGGGAGAACGGCTGGTGCATAAACAAAGCTCCAGCGTCCCTTTAGTTACTGTCGCCCTTGTTTCTCAATTAAATCTAAAAAGGAGAATGAAGGCAATTTGTAATCGGGGGTTTTAATCTTTGCTGGGCTTCAAGCTGGCAGTTATTAAAATTCTCTTTAGGCTTTGCTAAAAGTGACACAGGCAGTGCTAATTGGTTGGCTAATAGACTTGCAAATGAATCTTAACTCTGGCTTCTTGCATAAATATTGTATAAATAGGAGAGGAAAAACGTTTTTCCCTTCTTAGAAATGGATTCTCAAGGACAGGTAGTTCTCGACTTACGTCCATCCGTTCAGCCCCAAATTTCTGTTGCTAAGCGAGACGCTTGTTAAGTGAGTTTTGCCCTGTTTTATGACCTTTCTTGCCACCGCTGTTAAGTGAATAATTGCAGTTCTTAAGTTAGTAACATGGTCGTTAAGGGAATCTGCCTTCCCCATTGATTTTGCTCGTCAGAAAAGTCACAAAAGGGGACCAGGTGACCCTGGTTGGGACACTGCAACCGTCATAAATACGAGTCGGTTGCTGAATGTCTGAATTTTGATCACATGACCCTGGGGATGCTGCAATGATAGTTCGAAAAACTGTCCCAAGTCAAGTTTTTCAGTGTCATAACTTTGAATATTCACTAAATGAACTGTTGTAAGTCGAGGACTACCTGTATGTCTTTGCCTTTGGAAAACAGTTTAATTTTGCCATTTTGTATTATAAACGACCAGAACTGAAGTCAGCATTTCCATTGTTAAGCAAGTTACACCTGATTTTACCACCTTTTCCCCCCACTGTTGTTAAATGAATCACATGGTCATTAAGTGAATCTGAGTTCCCTCATTGACTTTACTTGTCGGATGCTGGCTTGGAAGGTCACAAAAGGGGATCACATGACTGTGGTTAAGCTGTTGTTAAGCGAATCACTTCAGGTGTTAAGTGAGTCACACAGTCATTAAGCGAATCAGAAGGTCGCAAAAGGGGATCCCGTGACCCCGGGACACTACGACCGTCGTTAATATGAGTCAGTTGCCAAGCACCTGAGTTTTGATCATGCGACCATGGGGATTCTGCAACGGTCGTAACTGTGAAAAACGGTTCACTTTTTTCTGTGCCGTTGTAACTTTGAATGGTCACTAAACGAATTGTTGTAAGTCAAGAACTACGTGCCGGTTGCCAAGCTCCCGAATTTTAATCACATGACCATGGGGCTGCTGCAACAGTCGTAAGTGTGAGGACTGTTGGTAAATCACTTGTGGTCACTGTGAAACGGTCGCTAAATGAATGGCCGTAAGTGGAGGACTACTTGTATTAGCAACGAGGATCTCAGATGAATAACAGTTACAAAGCTTGCAAACTTTTGAGTTGTGACTTTTTCGCAAACAAATCTTGAATACAGACTACTAAGCTGTCAAATCTTCCTGTCAATAACACTGAAGCTGAAGGGAAAATTACAACATTTCCCCGAGTATCTGTCAAAGTCCATCCTCTTGGCCATGAGGGAAAGAGACATGACTAGCATCTGGCCATCCAGAAAAAAAAAATAATGTTTTTTTTTCTTTCTACTACTGCTACTACCACCACTAGATAAAGTAGAAAGATGTGGGTTTATTTATTTATTTATTGGTTCAATTTATATGCTGCCTTTCTCCGGAGACTCAGGGCGGCTTACAATGCGTTAAGCAATAGCCTTCATACTTTTGTATATTTATACAAAGTCAGCTTATTGCCCCCACAATCCGGGTCCTCAATTTACCTACCTCAGAAGGATGAAAGGCTGAGTCAACCTTGAGCCTGGTGAGATTTGAACTCGCAGTAATTGCAGGCAGCTGGCAGCTAAGTGCTATTAACAGCACTTTGGTCTGTTGCGCCACCAAGGCATCTCCACCAGATGGATTCGTAGCTCGATGACCAACCGCACTCAACGTGTAGTCCTCAATGGAACTGCATCTCCATGGAGGGAAGTAGGCAGTGGGGAACCCCAGGGCTCTGTTTTAGGCCCAGTCTTCAACATCTTCATCAATGACTTGGACGAGGGGATAGATGGGGAACTCATCAAATTTGCAGATGACACCAAGCTGGCAGGAATAGCCAACCCTCCAGAAGATAGGCTCAAGACACAGAAGGATCTTGACAGATTTGAACATTGGGCCCTCTCTAACAAAAGGAAAATTCAATGGTGAAAAAAGCAAGGTTCTATATTTAGGGAAGAAAAACAAAATGCACAGGTACCGTATATGTGGTACCTTGCTCTATAGTAGTAACTGTGAGAGGGATCTCAGAGTCCTAGTGGAAAACCATTTAGATAGGAGCCAGCCGTGTGCAGCAGCTGCCCAAAAAGCCAACACAGTTCTGGGCTGCATAAACAGAGGAAGAGAATCAAGATCACGTGAAGTGTTAATACCTCTTTATAATGCTTTGGTAAGGCCACACTTGGAATATTGCATTCAGTTTTGGTCGCCACGATATAAAAAAAGATGTGGAGTCTCTAGAAAGAGTGCAGAGAAGAGCAACAAAGATGATGAGGGGACTGGAGGCTAAAACATACGAAGAGCGGTTGCAGGAACTGGGAATGTCTAGTTTAATGAAGAGAAGGACCAGGGGAGACATGATAGCAGTCTTCCAATATCTCAGGGACTGCCCCAAGGAAGAAGGAGTCAAGCTATTCTCCAAAGCATCCAAAGGCCAGACAAGAAATAATGGGTGGAAACTAATCAAGGAGAGAAGCAGCTTAGAACTAAGGAGAAACTTCCTGACAGTTAGAATAATTAACAAGTGGAACAACTTGCCTCCAGAAGTTGTAAATGCTCCAACACTGGAAGTTTTTAAGAAGAGATTGGACAACCAATTTTCTGAAGTGGTGTAGGGTTTCCTGCCTGGACGGGGGTTGGACTAGAAGGCCTCCCAGGTCCCTTCCAACTCTGTGATTCTATTCTATTCTATTCTATTCTATTCTATTCTATTCTATTCTAT
>WNWU01010430.1:0-14266 GCA_012654045.1 Ptyas mucosa | reverse complement strand
CCTGAGTCTGTTCCTCCCCATCCAGATCCGTACAGCCTCCAGGCACCGGGACATCACTTCAAGGGCATCATTGGGGTGGTCTGGGGTGGAGATGTACAGCTGGGTGTCATCAGCGTACTGGTGGTACTTCACCCCGAAACCACGGATGATCTCACCCAGTGGCTTCACATAAATGTTGAACAGAAGGGGCGAGAGAACCGATCCCTGTGGTACCCCACATATAAGGGGCCTCGGGGTCGATCTCTGCCCCCCTGCCAACACAGACTGCCACCGGTCAGAGAGAAAGGAGGAGAACCATCGCAACACGGTGCCCCTCACTCCCAACTCTTCCAGCCGGTGCAGCATGATACCATGGTCGATGGTATCAAAAGCCGCTGAGAGATCTAATAGGACCAGGGCAGAGGAACAACCCTTGTCCCGAGCCCTCCAGAGACCTGGATGGTGTCCCAGGACTTGCAGTCAGAAACTCTAGAACATTAATAGCCTAGCATGTACCTTGGTTAAAATAACTCAACCTCTCAGGCGCTGGATGCACTAAATTGTGAGCTGAGGCAAATAAGAGAAGCAACCCTTGAAAATCGGGCAGCCATTGACTACCTGCTACTGCAACATAATCATGGCTGTGAAGAATTCAAGATTATGTTGCTTTAATCTCTCTGATGAATCCCAACTCATAGAAAGTGACATCAAGCAAATAAAAAAACTAAAAGAAGGTATTGGATATGAAAATTTTCCTTTCGATTTGTCTGGCTTCCTATCCTGGCTACCTGATCTACATTGGTTAAAAAACCTTTTTGTGAAAATAGTTGTGCTCACAATTTTGGGAAATCTTTTCTATCAGTGCCTCCTATCTTGCATAAACAATCTAAAAACCTGCCTTCCCACATCTTGAAACCCCCGCAAAAACACTCACCAAATTTCCTTGATGATGTGACAAATCGACAAGAAATATAAAATTGACCCCTAATCTTGTGCCAATAAAAGGAGTATGGCCTAAAGTGGGAAATTGTAAGAAAAGATACAACTTCCCCAAAGGAACACCCTCCCCCCAAACTTTGAATCTAGCCTGTCAATTCACAAAGAAAGCTTGCTAGCCAAGTCAGACTAACTAAAGATAGGAGGATAGAATGAATTACTATCACAACACAGAAAAGCAGCTACAGATGCTTTTTCTGTTTGAAATGCTATTTTCATTTCCAGAGATACATTTCTAAATCTGCATTTAAACAGAATGAATAAAAGCAACTTGGAGAAGTTTTAAGAAGAATAGGCGAATACTATTAATAACATATGCTATTGTTGGACATTTTCAAAGAACTTGCAATTTGAGGACACCTGAAATGTGTGGGGAGTATGGACAGGAGTCAATTATTCTGTAAGAACAACTTCCCCAAAAAAACAACTTCCCCATCCCACACAAACTTTGAATCTAGTGTGTTAATTCACAAAGAAAGCTTGCTAGCCACATCAAACTAACTAAAGATAGGGGGATAGGATTAATTACATTTGTTAGACAGGATTAAAACCTCAAGGAAGCCAGCATTTATGATTAATTACATTTGTTAAACAAGATTTTAAAAATCCAAGAAAACCAACACTTTAGACTCATTGCTGGCCTTCACGAGACAAACTAATTAAAATCAAATAACAAAATAACACAAAACAAGCCTCTAAATTACAAAATGCTGTAGAAAATACTGTATAAAAATCCATGTACTGACCAAATCAATTGGTCAGCTGTCCCAGAATTGAACACTGTTGTTGCTTCTGCGTCCATTAAACTTTCTTTTCGAGCTCCTGGCTTCACTTTTCATTCTTCTGTTGCACACCATTTCTCTCAGCTGAGGACCGAGCCAATTTCTTCCCATCAGTTCCATCATAATTTAATTATTCCTGATACTTGTAAAGAAAATTACAATTCCAAAATTTTTCTAACTTGCCTAGCTGCCATTTTTATGTTGGTTCCATCATGAAAACAGATAGCATGCCATCTAAAATAATGTACACTATTCTAAATAAGTGGCTTACTGAAGATTGAAGTGGTAGAGTATAATTTAATTTTTTAAAAAATCCAAGATTCAAGGCTTTTAATGCTCAGGATTGATAAAAATCTGTCTATAAAACTTGAAATACAGTTGACATGGACAATGTTAGCCAGATCAACTAATAGGCAGGTGAAGTATAACATTGTTTTCTGCATTCCTTAGATGGAGGCCCCTTGCCAGGAGCACAGTGTTGGCCCCTTGCCAGGAGCACAGTTTTATCAGTGTCCTTCATTATTGATAAAAGTTCAAAATGCCTGATAAAATTCAAAAAATACATTTACAAACATGGGTTTTTTTAAGGCAACTTCAGATATGCCACAGATTTCAATTCATGGCGGTGAAGATTATGATTGTTAACCAGTATCCACACAGGAATCAGGAGTGGCACAACATGGCTGCTGTTTATTTAACAGACTACCTGCTCTGATCTCCAGAATATTGAAGGCAATCTTATTCGCTTTATTAGCTACATATTTACAATCCTCAAGCTCCTAGAATTCATTTTACCAAAACCTGGTGGCAGATTGTTGATTTGGGCAGCGATTTTATGTTTTGTATTTGTCTAGTGAGGATTTCAAAGCCAGAAGAGGATACATGAGGCCAGGCAAGACCATTATCAAACAAGATGTAGATATACCCATCAGGTTCAGGGCAAAGGAATGAGTTGCGAAGAAATCCACAGTAAAGGCAGAAGACAAGCTAGATTCTACAACAGCTATTATTCTACTGTATAAAAGTTACTTTTTCATCTACAGGAGAAAACAACTTATCTGTCTGAGTCCACCTGAAACACGCCTGTTTACTGATTATACTTCTAGGTCTTTTTTTTTTTTAATTTTATTTATATGCTGCCCTTCTCCGGAGACTCAGGGCGGCTTACAATGCGTTAAGCAATAGCCTTCATACTTTTGTATATTTTATACAAAGTCAGCTTATTGCCCCCACAATCTGGGTCCTCATTTCACCTACCTTAGAAAGGATGGAAGGCTGAGTCAACCTTGAGCCTGGTGAGATTCAAACTTACAGTAATTGCAGACAGCTGGATGTTAAATGCTGTCTTTAGTAGGAGGCATTAGCCTGCTACACCACTCAGGCTCCTTTTATAGGAGGACATGGCACAGCTGTCTGCTTTCAAAATGGCCAACATAAAATTGATAATTATCTATTCATTCAACATGACTCTTATTATATTCTGAATATAATAAAGGGATTACTATGTAAATGGAATGATTCACAGTTAAAAAGAAAGGTCAGTATTTTAATAGTATTATGATAAAATCACTAGAAGAGAGGCTATTTGAAGTCTTTGATTACACAAAGCTATTTTTATCTTTATTATATTGTTTTCCTTTTATGTTTAATATGTCTGTAATAGTAACTATGTAAAAAATAAATAATTAAATAATAGCATTATGAAGAATTATAACGGAGAATTAAAAATTGGTGTTCTTTTTCCTTTCATGGAACATATTAGTTTTATATAATATCAAAACTAGACATTTGCAACAGAATTGTTAGATTCTAATTAATAAAAAATATATATTTGCATTTTATTAGGTTTATATATACGTATGTACAAGTAACAATATGCCAGGTTTATTGTTACTGTATATTTGCAAGTTTCTGGTTGGTACACATAGGTCTTCACAAAGACTGAAATGTAATAAAATGTAACTTTGAGGAAACTCAAGCCTCAGAGTTTTCTTTCTTTGGGGGTGTTACTTGGAACCTGACACATATGATGTTACAGTATTTGTGAGTTCATCCGAGTCTGCAGAAGTACCTTTGAAAATGGACGTTGTCTTACCTGAACGTCCCTTTTTGGAGGGATGTGAAGCAATTCTAGGTGCGTTCTCTCTTTAGGGTTAACATAGACTGAGAGTGTAGTGTTTCTTTAAATTTTCTTGTCTGGCCACGCCTCCTGGCTTCCTTTGCCGCTCAGTTATTTCTCGAAGACGCCTCGGAAGACGTACCTAAGAAAAGGATAGAAGCACACAACCTCCCAGGCCCAACACAGACAGCCAGCGCGGTGGGCCGAATTGCTTCACATCGCTCCGAAAAGGGACGTTCAGGTAAGACAACGTCCATTTTCCAGAGCGATGCTCAGCAATTCTAGGTGGGATATGCCCAAGCCGGATTACTGGGAGGGAGGCTGGCTGGAACCCGGGAGACCAGGAGAGTGGACAGACTGCAGCACCCTCCCCCCAAAGGAGGCCTCCGCTGAGGCAAAAGAGTCTACTTTGTAGTGTTTAACAAAGGGCGAGAGGGAAGTCCACGTAGCAGCACAACAAACTTCCAACGCAGACGCCTACGTAGACCAAGCTGCAGATGTAGCCGCACTACGGGTAGAATGAGCCCAGACCCGTCCCGGCAACAGTTTGTCCTGCGAGCTATAAGCAAGGGAAATACAA
Source organism: Ptyas mucosa (assembly GCA_012654045.1). Lineage (NCBI taxonomy): Eukaryota > Metazoa > Chordata > Lepidosauria > Squamata > Colubridae > Ptyas > Ptyas mucosa. Next base: position 9,810 of record WNWU01010430.1, on the reverse strand, counting down.
GCCTTGATCCATCTGGCAACCGTCTGTGATGACACCTTCTGCCCCATGGACGCCGGGTGGAACGAAACCAAAAGAGCTTCAGACTTACGGAAGGATGCAGTCCTGGCAATATATCTACGAAGAGCACGCCTAACATCCAGTGTGTGCCACTGTATCTCTAATGGATGGGAAGGCTGCGGACAAAAGTCTGGTAAAACGATCTCCTGTCCCCTGTGGAAAGCTGAATTAACTTTAGGCACAAACGCAGGGTCCAGCCTCAAGACCACCGTGTTGGGACGGAAAATACATAAGTCACAGCGAACAGACAACGCTGCCAGTTCAGAAATCCTCCTTGCTGAAGTAATGGCCAGAAGGAAGGCAAGTTTGAAGGACAAAAATCGAAGACTAACCGAAGCCAAAGGCTCGAAGGGAGCAGTGGTGAGGGCCCTTAAAACCAGCGACAAATCCCAGGAAGGGTAGCAATGTATAACAGGAGGCCTGATGTTGGAGGCCCCCCGCAGGAACCCCTTAATTCGAAGATCATGAGATAGAGGTTGAGCTCCCCCAGAGGACAACACCGTTGACAACGCGGCCACCTGATGCCTAAGCGTCGAAGGAGCTAACCCCTTAGCTAGTCCAGCCTGCAGAAAGCATAGAATGTCAGATATGGAGGCGGAAGTTGGGTCCACATGAGCGGTGGAGCACCAGAGGCAGAATGCCTTCCATGAGGCATCGTAAATTCTAGTGGTAGACGGCCGCCTGGCGGCCTGAATGGTCTGAATAACATCCCCTGGTATATTGTCCTTTGCTAGGCGGATCCGCTCAAGCGCCACATGGCTAATTGAAGCCACTGGGGGTCTGGATGTTGTATGACCCCCTGGCTGAGTGACACTCTGTCCTGTGGAATGCGCCAAGGCCGCCCCACCGACAGCGTTACTAGGTCCGCAAACCAGGAGCGGCGAGGCCAATGAGGCGCTACTAAGAGAAGCTCTGCTTGTTCTGCCAACAATTGGTGAATTACACGTGGCAGGAGAGGCACAGGGGGGAAGGCATACAACAGGCCCGGAGGCCACGGGCAACGTAGAGCGTTGCAATCTTCCGCCCCTTCGCAAGGAAACCTTGTTATGAACCTGGGCAGCTGGGCATTGCCCGGCTGGGCAAACAGGTCGACTAATGGGGGGCTGAATCTCTGCACTATGTCCTGGAACAGATCCAGATGGAGCATCCACTCTGACGGGTCCAGCTGTTCCCTGCTTAACCAGTCCGCCCTGACGTTGGCTATCCCCGAAATGTGCTCCGCCCTCAGAGATAACAGGTAAGTTTCCACCCAGTCCAGTAAGGCCTCTGCTTCTGCCATTAGAACGCTGGAATGTGTGCCCCCTTCTCGATTTATGTGCGCCTTCGCGGACATGTTGTCTGTTAACACTAGCACGTGTTTCAGACGTAGATCCTCCTGGAAATGAACTAGCGCTAACCGGATAGCCCTCAGCTCCAGCAAGTTGATGCTGAGACGACAGTCCGTCTGAGACCAAAGCCCCTGAACTACCTGAGACCCCAAATGGGCTCCCCAGCCCGAAAGACTTGCGTCTGTCGTGACTACCTCCCGCTCGGGTTCATGGAACGTGCTCCCCACTGACAGTGCCCCCGACTTCCACCAGCGGAGGGAAGCACGTACCCGTGCCGGAAGGAATACCTTGTCCCTGGAGGAGCTGCGTCCTGACCTCTGAAACGGGAGGAGAAACCACTGGAGTGGCCTTGAGTGCCTGCGGGACCATGGGACTATTGACAAACAAGAAATAAACTTGCCAAGCAGTTGCGATAAGCTGAGCAAAGTCACGTGACTCTGGGACAAAACCTGACTTATTGAGGCCAAGATGTTCTGCTGTCGATCTGGCGAAAGGAAAACCTGGAGTCTTTCCGAGTCTATTCTGGCTCCCAGATGAATGATCGAAGTCGTGGGATGCAGATGACTCTTTCGGAGGTTCAATGAGAAGCCGTGAAGTTCCAACACCCGACTGACGTACCGCAGATCCTGCTGAGCTTGAAGATGGGAAGGAGACAAAATTAAAATATCATCCAGATAACAAAGAAGTCGAATGGGAACCAGTCGTATAGAGGCTGCCACTGCAGCCAGAAGTTTGGTGAATGTACGAGGAGCCGAAGACAGGCCGAACGGCATCGCCCTGTACTGATAATGCCAGCCGGCATACATGAAGGAGATACCTGCGATGTTGAGGATGGATCATTATGTGCAGGTAAGCCTCCTGGAGATCCAAAGATGTCATTAGGTCCCCTTTCCGAATGCAGTCCAATATGGTTTTGAGTGACTGCATCTTGAACCTTTTGTAACGAATGAAGGTATTGAGATACTTGAGGTTCAAAATGGCCCTCCACCCCCCTGATGACTTGGACACCAGGAATAAGGTGGAATAAATGCCTGTCCTTTCCTGACCCCTTGGCACACCTTCTATCGCTCCTATTTCCAGCAGATGAGCTATCTCTGCCAACATGTTGTTCCGTCTGTCCCTGTTCCTGGAAACCGGGGAGGGAATGAAAAAATCCCTGGGAATAGTCTTGAAGTCCAAGAGCAGACCCTGCTCCACAGTCCGAAGAACCCAGGCATCGGACGTGGAGGTCTCCCACTGGGAAAGGAAGTGATGAAGCCTCCCCCCAATGGGAAACTGGGGCTGGAAGTCATTTCCCACGCTTAGCTGTCCCAGAACCAGATCCCCGGAAGGGACGTTTGGAGGAGGACTGGTATCTGGCTCGGTCTCTAAAGCCCTGCCTATTGGTGGACCTGTCAAAGGATTGGGGGAAGGATTTACTATAGTAGGACCCCCCGGTCCCTGACCCTGTACGAAAGGGCTGCCTATGCCCATAAGGAGAAAATCTACGGTCCTGCCTGTTATAAGAGACAGGTAAAACTTTCCTCTTATCCTTGCCTTCCACCAAAATCGGATCCAGAGCTGACCCGAATAAAGAGTCCCCTCTGTACGGAGCGGAGGCCAATTTCCATTTGGATTTAGTATCAGCCTTCCAAGGCTTAAGCCAAAGTAACCTACGAGAGGTCACAGAGGATGCCATTGCCCTGGCAGCAAACCTGGCCGCATCCAAGGAAGCGTCTGCGGAATATTCAGTTGCCGCCACTAACTTGTTAAAGTCCTGCCGGATCCTGATGTCCTCAGGGGGAAGTCTCTCCTGAAGCTGACGAAGCCAAATCAAAGTGGCCCTATTAAAAAAGGAAGCAGAAGTAGCGGCCTTCACTGCCCAAGAAGCCGCCTGGTGCGTCTTCCTAAAGGTAACCTCCGCCCTTCTTTCATCGGATTTCAGAGTCTCCACCGCATCTGAGGATAAAACTGCGGAGGAAGACAAGCTGACCACCGGGGCATCCACTGTAGGTAGACCCAGAAGGCCTTCCAAAACAGGATCAGCACAATAAAGTTTCTTATCGTGCCCACTGGGTGCTGACAGAACCCCGGGAGCCTCCCACTGCCGTTTGATCACATCCTGGAATAACTCAGGACAGGGAATGAAATCCTGATCAGGACTAGGCACTGCAAAAAGGTCCCCATGAGGTTGGGTGTTAATCGACCCCTGGTCAGCGGGATTGACTATCCTGCCCATGTTTGTAGCAGCCTTAGCTTTCCTAAGCAAAGTCTTGAAAACCTCAGGCCTGAACAAGGTGGAAAAGGCTGGTTTCTCTGGAACTATTTCCTCATCTTCTGAGAACTCAGGTTCCCCTTGATCCACCTCCCCTATTTCCGACTCATCACTGCTGATCGCCTCTGCCTGACCCTGGGATGCTGGAGCAGGGACGGGAGTAGGGACCCTAGGAGCCCGCCCAGACAGAGGGACTGAACTACAAGCCCCTTGCTGCCACCCCGAAGCGATAGCCTTAGCCAAGGCATCTGTGAAAATAGACTGAAAATCAAATTGGGGAGGCCAACCCAGCCCCTCCTGTGGGCGGAGCCCTGCAGCCGTAGGGGTAAATGTTGCAGAGGGTCCCGGTCCATGAGATTCCGGAGCACTTAGAGAAGCCTCTTGACCAGATCCTTGAACACAAGGCAGAGCCACTTGAGAAATTTGGGGAGGAACCTGAGAATCCCGCAATTCAACCAATTGCTGGCACACTGGAGCTACCTCCCTGGCCAAGGGGGAAACCTCCCCCCCTTCTAGAGACTTCTTCTGTGCTTTTGAAAATTGTTTCTCCAAGGCCTTATGTCTCCTCTGTTCATCCTTATCAGATGAGGAGGAAGTAGAGTGTGATTTGCTGGAAGTAGATTTGGAGCGAGAAGTAGAAGACTTAGCAGTCTTATTGACTGTCTTTTGAGGCCTAGGCGAAGCTGGTGCCAGTTCTGCATCAGAAGAAAATTCTTGATCAGACATCCTGTATACAATCCCTTGTCAGATCCTGCAAAACTGACAGGCAATGACAAAAATTACTAATCATTCTCAATAGTCAGTAAAATGACATAAACAATCCAGCAAATAGGCTAAATGGCCATAGAACAGCCAAGTCTTGTCTCATTAGGAAATGAAGAAAGGGCGGGAAAAAAACATTATTCCAAAATGGCCGCCCGCTTCTTTAACGACCACCAGCTCCTTTAATGGCCACCCAAAATGGCGCACAGACCAGAGTAATTAACATCCCCCATACTCACAACGGTGGAATCCTTCTCTGGAAATGCTGGTGAATCGAGCGCAAGAGGTTACCACCCCTTAGAGTGCTGCCAGTAAATATATCAGGTGCAGAGTGTGACTCAACAAAAATTGAGCAGGAACTCTGAAGCCGCCACAGGAGGGAGCAGATGGCGGTGGCGGGAAGCCCAGCGGACCAGGAGCCCCGCCCACACACTGGTGGCCGATAACGCAGCCTTTCAGGCTGCCCAGAGTGCTTTTTTTCAGCAAAAGCAGCCTCCAATCGCTGCGAAACAAACAGAAACGGCAGGGGAGTCAAGCCGGCACTCTAGCGACCCGCCCACGCCCGCAGCAAGAAGCCTGCAACAATCGCAGCAAACAGAGCTCTTCAGTGCTCAAATTCGCTCCCTCCGCCTCTCCTAAATACTTATACTATCTACACTATTTACAACTATATACAAAACTACCAACAACACACTAACAATCTAGAAAAAGAAAAAAACAAGCTCACAATTGGTGAGCAGCACTAACACTCACGTCTTTACCCTTAGACTGAGAGAAATAACTGAGCGGCAAAGGAAGCCAGGAGGCGTGGCCAGACAAGAAAATTTAAAGAAACACTACACTCTCAGTCTATGTTAACCCTAAAGAGAGAACCCACCTAGAGTTGCTGAGCATCGCTCTGGAAAATATTCCAACGCAGTCAAGGCAAGCCTGTAGCTTTAGCTTTGCCTCCTCAGTCCAAGTGCTCACGTAGTGTATTGCATCGCATCGCATCGCATCGCATCCATCAGAGTTGGAAGCGACCTTGGAGGTCATTTGGTCCAACCCCCTGCTAATGCAGGAGACCTATATTAGGGATTCGAACCACCAAACTGCCGACCTTTCTGATCGACAAGCTCAGCGTCTTAGCTACTGAGCCACCTAGCCAGGCTAATTTAATTAATTTAATTAATTTAATTGTTGGTTTCAGGGTAAGCAGGTACAAGGTGAATCATGCAATGATCAGAGTGTCCCACAGCTGCCCATGGTAAAGACCGATAAGCATCTTTTAATGTTGTGTAGCAATGGTCTAAAGTGTTCTTGCCTCTCATGAGACCAGTGCAGGTTTCACTTACATTGGCTACTGGTTCGTTTTTCACATCTGCACACAAAATACTGTTCAATAATTATGCCTCAAATAACGATAATACATTAATGGAAAGTATAAGCAGCAACTAATTGAAACAAAATATTTGATTATTTTATTTTTAGCTAAAGATCACTAATATTACTACAGTCAGGTGATAGTTCCAAGCCCAAACTTCCCTAATTAATAGAAGAAATATTTTATTTATTTATTTATTTATTTTTCAATTTATATGCCGCCCTTCTCCCTGAGGACTCAGGGCAGTGAACAGCCAGAATTAAAAACATACAATACAAATATTAAGAATTAAAAATACATATAAATTTGGCTCCAATTTAAAAATGACAAACCAATTTTAAAAACATCTATAATTACTTCCTAAGCCAGCCCGGCTTGTTGGAAAAAGTAGGTTTTAAGCCACGGCGGAAGGCGCTGAGGTCTTGAGTTCTCCTTATCTCAGGGGGCAGCTGGTTCCAGAGAGTGGGTGCCCCCACAGAGAAGGCTCTCCCCCTGGGGGTCACCAACCTACATTGTTTGGCTGATGGCACCCTAAGGAGGCCCTCTCTGTGGGAGCGCACGGGTCGGTGGGAGGTCATTTGTGGCAGTAGGCGGTCTCGCAGATAACTAGGCCCTATGCCATGGATATAATATAATCTCTAATATGACTGCAGTTACATAGTTTAAATCATGATACAGTAATGGAGTTTGTTCATCTTGCTATCCACACTAATTTCTTGATTTATTAATGTATGCCCAATTTTCATCATTATTGCTGAGTTAGTAATATATCCATCAATCAATATGACAACATAAAATATCTTACATCTTTTAGGAAGAGATTGGATAACCATTTGTCTGAAATTGTATAGGTTTCCTGCTTGAACAGGGGGCTGAACTGGAAGACTTCCAAGGTCCCTTCCAACTCTGTTATTTTGTTATTCAGATTCTCTCCTGACTTAATCCTGGGTTTTGCTTCAGGCATCCTGTATATTATGTGGCCTTGAACATGTAACATGTGAACATAATACATAGTCATATTTTTACTCTGTACTGTTTCTGATAGATTCTGATCCAAAATTTCAACATGGGGCAGTAAAAGCTACTAGTAACTACTGGAGATACTGTATCTAGTAGAATAAATTTTATACTTTTTTATAATAAGAATAATTTCAATTCAGGAAAAAAGTGAGATGAAGGTGAAATTTATTTGAAATTTTATCAAATAAAATGGGTTTGAAAGTATACTCATGAATTTCTTTCAATATGTACTATTTTATCTGGGGCCCATTATACCCTGAAATACTAAAATTGGATCCTGATGTACTAAGATTGGTGTTTTCATTGATGACATTTGTGCAAAAAAAAGGGGGGGGGTTATTAAGTGTGTTCAAAGTATTTGAAGAATTTAAGAATATAAAGCATTTGGGATCAGGAGGTAATTAATGTTACATTGTGAGTTTTGAGGGAATGGAGGTAGTCTAATGTTAATTTTGAAAAATTAATAGTTTTTGTCATATAGCCATAACCAGTACACAGCTAAGGACAGCATATGTTTTTGTAACACTCTCACATTAGTTTATAATTGCAAGACTAAATTCTGTATCATAGATTCGAATATAGATATGGAAATTTAAATTACAGAATAATCTTTTCATTCTGAATAAAACTCATGTCAACATAGTGTTAATTTCTCATTTCCTAAATACCTCCCATAGTGATTTTATGGTCCCAAGGCCAGTTTATAGATTTTGCTTCATACTAGTTTTGTTTTGTTAACATCTAAGTTGGGATGATAAAAGATTAGGATGACAAGGCAGTGATGGCTGCTCAGATACTTTAAGTTGCTGGGGTGGAAATTGAGATAGATTCCATCTGTCAAGGTGTTTTGGCTTGGTTAAGTGGTTACATCCCCATTATGTATTACAACAAAAATGTCTATAGCAAACAAACCAACGAACAGATCAGAAATAAAACAACACATCTATATGTCTTAAAACTCTGTTTACTGAATAAACTGTTTTAATGGGAGAATTAAAAGTTCACAGTAAAGATTTTTCCTATCCAGTCATGTCCAACTCTAGGGCTCAGTGCTCATCTCTGTTTCTTATCTGAGGAGCCAGCATTGTGGGAAGACACTTTTGTAGTCAAGTGGCCAGCATAATTAAATGCTGAGGCACACAGAACACTGTTACTTCCCACCGAAGAGATGCCTACCTATTTATCTACTCGCATGTGCCTGCTTTAGCATTGCTAGATGGGCAGGAGCTGGGGGAAGTAACAGGAGCTCACCCTGTTGCACAGTGCTCGGGGCTTGAAACTGCACTGTCAGCTTTCCAGCTGACAAGCTCAGTGTATTTAAATGCTGAGCCATCCTGCCCCCAATGTGAGAATTAGAAAATGATAAATTAACTTTATTTTAACATTGATTGTTATAACTTTTCTTCAATTTATGGCAAGGATGTATCATAGCATAGCCACTTCCCTCTTTTTGAAAGTTAACTAAATCCTAGTTCTCATAGAAATAATAAATAAAACAAGAAACAGTTCTTGTTTTTGGAGGAATTCAAATGACTGAATGCCCTGTCACTGAACAATAACCACTTTAGAGTCATATAATCCAGATATTGAAATCTTTCCATGACGTTTATGGAAGGTTTGATACCAACTCACTGAGCACCACATGGAGTGACAAATCCAACATAGGTTAACTGTTCTATTGAAAATAGGCCTAAGGATGAGGAAACTAAGAAAAGAAAGGCAGGAATTCTTCTAACCTTGAAATACAATGTGTCCCTTGGATTTCTCTCCCCTCCTTTGGCTTGATGTACTGATAGTCCTCAACTTACAACAATTCATTTAGTGACTGTTCAAAGTTAGAATGGCATTGAAACAAGTGACTTATGACCATTTTTCACACTTACAACCATTGCAGCGTCCCCATGGTCATGTGATCAAAATTCAGACACCTGGCAAGTACTCATATTTATGATGGTTCAGTGTCCTGGAATCACATGATCTCCTTTTGTGACCTTCTTATAAACAAAGTCAATGGGGAAACCAGATTACTTAACAACTATGTAGTGATGTCCTGGTGCCTGGAGGCTGTACGGATCTGGATGGGGAGGAACAGACTCAGGCTCAACCCATCCAAGACCGAGTGGCTGTGGTTTCCAACATCCCGATATAGTCAGTTGGTGCCAATACTGACTATTGGGGGCGAGTCATTGGCCCCCATGGAGAGGGCTCGAAACTTAGGTGTCCTTCTGGACTCACAGCTATCTTTAGAAGAACACCTGATGGCTGTGGCCAGAAGGGTTTTTTATCAGGTTCGCCTGATACGCCAGTTGCGCCCCTTTCTAAATCGGGACTCATTAAACACGGTCACTCATGCCCTCGTCACTTCCCGCCTGGACTACTGCAATGCTCTCTACATGGGGCTCCCCTTGAAGAGCACCCGGAGGCTCCAGTTGGTCCAGAATGCAGCCGCGCGGGTAGTTATGGGAGCGATGTGGCGCTCCCATGTGACACCCCTCCTGCGCGAGCTGCACTGGCTTCCTGTGTTCTTCCGGGTGCACTTCAAGGTTTTGGTTACCACCTTTAGAACGCTCCATGGCTTAGGACCGGGCTATCTTCGAGACCGCCTTCTGCCACCAGTACCCTCTCACCGACCAGTACGCTCCCATAGAGAGGGGCTTCTCAGGGTGCCGTCGGTCAAACAGTGTCGACTGACGGCCCCCAGGGGGAGAGCCTTCTCTGTGGGGGCACCCACCATGTGAACAAGCTCCCCCCGGAGATACGGACAATCCCAGATCTCCGCGCTTTCCGCCGTGCCCTCAAGACGTTTCTATTCCAGCAGGCTGGCCTGGACTAACCTCTTCTAAAATTGCTCTTATATTTTTAAATCTTAATCTCATAAATTTAGAGTTTTAATTTTAGGTTTAAGACCAAATTATTTAATTGTATTTTAATCAATTCTTTAAAATATTTGTATTATATGTATTTTATCATTTGTCTGTACACCGCCCTGAGTCCCCCGGGAGTAGAGCGGTATATAAATATAATAT
>WNWU01010420.1:0-10210 GCA_012654045.1 Ptyas mucosa | reverse complement strand
GGGGGGGGGGGGTTTACGCCAGCCCTGCTTGATGGAAAAGAAAAGTTTTTAGGGCATGGCGAAAAACCCGGAGATCTGGTATCATGTGTATCTCCAGGGGAAAATCATTCCAGAGGGCAGGTGCTGCCACAGAGAAGGCCCTCCCCCTGGGGGTCGCCAGCCGACATTGCCTGGCTGACGGCACCCTGAGGAGTCCCTCTCTGTGGGAGCGTACTGGCCGGTGGGAGGCTATTGGTGGCAGAAGGCGGTCCCGCAAATACCCAGGTCCGATGCCATGGAGCGCTTTAAAGGTGGTGATCAACACCTTGAAGCGCACCCGGAAGTCCACCGGGAGCCAATGCAGAATTAACCTGCCGTTCTGCATTCTAACCACTGTGCCACCACAGCTCTTAAGCTCAGAAAGTCTAACGCACCTTGAGAACGAAATGGGACAATTCGCCGTAGCCAATTTACCATGATCAATTTGCAGCGGCCAACTGGCTGACGGACAATTCAACTTAATTATTTAAAATAATTTAAACATTATTTCAATTGTTGTCATTCACACTGTATTATGTCCCTCCTTTTGCATCCTTTCTTTAATGGTTCAACTATTTCTACGGTATCAGGATAACTCTGGCCCCGTGGTGAGTCGTCCTTCAGCGAGTTGACGATGGTGAGTTGTCCCAAGCAAGTTGGCCGCGATGAGTTGGCCATGGCGCATTGACTGTAGCGAGTTGGCTGCGGCGAGGTGTTGTAGACCCTCAAACAACATCCTCAGCCTGAACTGAACCAATCAAGTTATGGCTTTGTACGATGTCAAAACACGATCGCTTTTCAACCTATTTCAGAAAAGGAGACTTACAGGCGCGTGGCTGCTTCTGTTGATGTCTCATCGCCCTCAATCCTGTACACCTTCCCATACATCACGTATTCAAACTGATCCGCCCTGTGAATAAGAAGAGCCAGCCAAAAGAAGGGAACATACATTAAAATACCAGAAATGCCAAAAACGAAGGAGCGTATTCAGCATCAATCCAAAATTTAAGACGTCCCTCTGTGACATATAGACATCAAAATATTCCTTTGTGAAAGAGCAAAAATGCCTTTGCTTTGAATTCTTACATTATCATTCTATGGCTCTGCCCACTTAAGACTGGATCACAGGGAGTCCTTGAGTTACGACCACAACCGAGGCCAACATTTATGTTGCTAAGTGAAACATTTAAGTGAGTTTTGCCCCATTTACCATCTTTCTTGCCGCAGTTGAATCGCTGCACTAGTTGTTAGTAACATGATTGTTAAGTGAATCTGGATTCCCCACTGACTTTGATTGGTCAGAAGGTCACAAAAGGGACACTGCAACTGTCATAAATATGAACCAGTTGCCAACCATCTGAATTTTGATCATATGACCGTAGGGATGCAACAAGGGTCCAAGTGTGGAAAATGGTCATAAGCAGGGGTGAAATGCTCTAGGTTCGGACTGGATCCCTGCAGCACCCCCCACCCCCGGTCAGCTGAGCCGCGCGATCATCAGAGGCTGTTTTTTTACTTTTAAAAGCATTTTTTCTACAACCTCCGCCGAAAAAATGCTTTTAAAAGTAAAAAAAGAAGCCTCTGATCTTCATCTTCGGACAAACAGGTTGTAGAAAAAATGCTTTTAAAAGTAAAAAAAAAAAAAGAGTGTCCCCCCCCCCCCTGTCCCCTTCCCCCCCCCCCCCCCCCCCCCCCCCAAGCCATACCTACGGAACCAGTAGGAACAAATTTTACATTTCATCACTGATCATAAGTCTCTTTTTTCAGTGCTGTTGTAACTTCGAGTGGTCACTAAATGAACTGCTGCAAGTCGAGGACGACCTGTATTTCAGGTTCCACTGTGGTTCAGCCATGAAGATGATTGAGTAACAGAACTCAAGCACATTTTCTCAGCCTAACCTACCTCACAGGATTGGCATAGTGGAGGAGGGCAAGGGACACATTTGTAGACTAGTCCGACACCCTAAAATCCAGGTGGCAATACTGTATTTTTCAGAGTATAAGACACAATTTTTTTCCTCCTAAAAGAGGCTGAAAATTTGGGTGTGACTTATACTCTGAATGTAACCCTGCGCGGTGGCCAAAATGGCTACCCGAAACAGCTGCTGCCTTCTCTTACCCCTTCCGTGCTTTGCCTGCTTTAGTCACTGGAGCTCCCTCCGACGATCAGCTGTGCTTTTGAAGCTGTTTTTTTAGCCCCAACCAACCCCCACCTCAAAACCAGCGAGCAAACTAATGTGCTGAAGCTGACCACGCTAAGGACACTAGCCAGATGAATACCTGGTAGGCAGAATTCCCCCCCTCCCCCTATTTTCCTCCCCCAAAACTAAGGTGCATCTTATACTCCGAAAAATATGATATTTGTTCCTCTAGATCAGGAGTCTCCTTAAGTGTTGTGGACTTCAACTCCCAGCTGGAGATGAGTCCCTTATTACCGTGATGGCAAACCTGTGGCAGGCGTAGCCGTATTGGTGGGCACGCGAGCTTAGCTCCGCCTTGGGGGGGTGGCAGAGAAGGCTCATTTTTCTCTCTCTCCAGCCTCCAGAGCCTTTCTAGGAGCTTGGGGAGGGCGAAAATGGCCTTCCCCCCACCCCCCCGAGGTTGGAAATGGCCCACTTGCCAACTTCTGGTGGGATCAGAAGTCGGCAAACGGGCCATTTCCGGCCTCCGGGGTGGGTGGGGAGATGGCCGTTTTTGCCCTCCCCAAGCTCCTAGAAAGGCTCTGGAGCCTGGGGAGAGAGAAAAACAGGGCTATCAGGCCCACCGTGCGATCGCATGCCAGGAGCGGTGTATGTATGTGTTGTGTGCACATGCGCGGGGCGCATAAAATTATGCATGGGGGCACACGTGCACATGAGCCCCCCTCCCCCGGCACACGATGGCAAAAAGCTGCCTTATTATTATTACTCCACCAGATCTAAAAAACTCCAAGCTTAGATGAGGAGACCAAAGAATCAGATCTGTGACAACCGCTGTATTTTCTTTATGCTGGCCTCCACCCTCGCTATGCAGAAACGGCTTTTTGTCACCTGGAGGGTCTATCATCTGTAGGATTATATTCGCCGTCATCCAATGTTCCATCTTCGTACAAAGTGCTGGCTATCACAAGGCGGAATTTGTCTCCTGCAATGCAAGGAACGATAAGCATTACAAGTGAAATACAAAATGCAAAAGCAAAAAGTCTGTGAATCAGACCTTCCAGATTTAATCCTCAGTGGAAGAATGTGCAAATCCGATATGTCAAGGTCCCTAATAACATTTGGGGAAGATCCGAGCGTAGGACCTGAAAAGAAATGTGCATGAATGACCAGAATAAAGATGTTTCTTGAGGTAAACATCTCAAGAAATATTGGAAGACAAACCCTGGAATGTATGGTACTTTGCACAACACTTATTTAATAAGTTATGAACGTGTTAGATTTGATCAGGGTTTTCTAAATATGACTTGGCATGCCTTATTGACTCAAGTCTCTTTGATTAGTTATTATGTTTATTAATTTTTTACGCCACTGATCTCCCTTACTAGGGATTCTGGGCAGCTTTCATTCATGATTCAATGCATTATGCAAACCTAGAATATTCTAGATGTTGCTATTGTTCTTCTAGTAATAAGCAAAAAAAAAAATATTATGAAGTGTCCTTGATGCTTTTTAAGCTTGGTTGTTTGCCCTCAAGATAAATCGTTTTATCTTTTGCATAGCAAATCCTCTTCAGCAGCCAACTCCCAAATAAGCGGGGATTAACACCAAACAATCAATCAAAAAATGATACCCTAATTAAGGAACTACCACACCTGACCAACAGGTTACTGTCTATAAACAAAGAATAAAGCAAGCTACTGTATATAAACAAAGAATAAACTCCATTCTGAATAGCACTGTTGTTGTTACTTAGTTGGGTAATGAAACGTCTGCAAGCAATCAAGTTCAGAGAGCACCAAAGACTTCACAGTTCAATCCTGGGCTACATATATTATTGAAAACCTTATGTTGCAGAAAAAAACACCATCCAAATATATTTTATATGGAAATAGGAAAAAAACATTGCTAGCTATGTGCTCACCAAGATCAACTGGATAGATCTGTACGTTCACATCGAGGATCAGATCCATTTTGAAGGACTCGCTCTCACAGTGCAGCCGGGAAACTAAAGACATGCCAGGATGTTAGTTGTTGAGAGGTAAAATCTTCAAGAAAGATGTTTAATGCTCAAATGTCACTCAAAAGTATGTGAGGCTTAGGGAAAGTCTCCGGTTCATCCAGGTTTTCTACAGCATGTTGAAAGTTCTTCAACATTGAACTGAATACAATAAAATTCTTGGATTTCCATTTATTTGGGTAACAGATACCACAAGTTTAGTTTAGTTTAGTTTATTGTCATTGCACCTCATACAATGAAACTAAATGCCATCTTCAGTGTACATTATAACTATAAAAATAAAACATAAACGCACATCCTTCACATTCTATACAATTGAATTGAAAACCTCTGATATTGCATTAATATTGCACTATACAGTAGAATTCAATATAGCTACTGCCCTGGGATAGAAGCTGTTTTTAAGTCTATTTCTCCTTGTTTTTAATATCCTGTACCGTCTGCCAGATGGTAATAGTTTAAAAAAAGGGTGCCCAGGATGAGATGGATCTTCAAGAATATTTCGAACTTTCTTAAGGCAGCAGGAGCTATAAAGCTCTTCCAAAGAGGGGAGGGGGCAATCACTGATCCTTTGGGCAATGCTGTTAACCCTCTGGAGTGCTGTCCTATCTGCCACTGTGCAATTGGCAAACCATGCACAGGTGCAGTAAGTTAAAATACTCTCTATGGTGCAGTGCTGGAAGGTCACCAGCAGTTTCTCATTCAGTTGTTTTTTTTCCTGAGAAGTCTCAGGTAGTAGAATCTCTGCTGGGCCCTTTTGACCAGTGCTGCAATGTGTAAATCATATAAACAGCTTTCATACTTTTTGTATATATTCATACAGCTTACTGCCCCCACAATCCGGGTCCTCATTTTACCCACCTCGGAAGGATGGAAGGCTGAGTCAACCTTGAGCCTGGTGAGGTTTGAACTTGCAGTAATTGCAGGCAGCTGAATGTTAATTACAGTGCTTTAGTCTGCTGCGCCACCAGGGCTCTTTGCATTTACATCATCATCATCATCATCATTATTATTATTATTTATTGAATTTGTATACCGCCCTACTCCTGAAGGACTCAGGGCAGTTGAACAGCCAAAAGATAAAATACATATAATACAAATGTTTTTAAAAAAAACATTTAAAATACAATTAAATAATTTGGCCCAGAAAACAAAATTTAAAACACCCCAAATTTAGAAGACAAATTTAAAATTTTAAACAGTTTAAAAGACATTAAACGGCTACCCAATTTAAAGAACTTGTAGCCTACAAAGCTGGAATAAGCAGCTCGCCTCCAATCAAAGCATCAAGAGACGCAGCTCTCCTTCGGAGGACCTGGGGCTTGCTCAGCACCGAAAAAGCCTGTCCTACCTCACAGGGTTGTTGTTAGGGTAATGGAGCGGGGGAGGGGTTGGACTAGATGACCTTTAAGGTCCCTTCCAACTCTGTTAATCTGTAATTTTTTTAAACCTCCTCGGAAGCACAACGGAGAGATAATTGGGAGGAAAAAAAGGGGAGGGGGGGGAAAGGCGAACTGAGCCCCACCCCGGTCGAATTTCTTGCCCTCGGGGTCGATGTCCTTCACGTCGAAGATGTCTTCGAAGAGGATGCCCGCCATGGCGAGGAGGAGGAGCAGGCCGAGCGCAGGATTTTAAACGAGGGAGGGGAGAGCCGAGGGCCACACCAGCCCTCTGGCCCTCTAGGAGCCAGAGCAGCTTACACGACTCCACGGGAACGCACGTGAAGCATCCACACGTTGCATGGAAAGGCCAGAAATTTCGCGCTCTTCCGCTTCCGGCGCAGGCGCCCGACGATGACGTCAGAGGGAAGGAAGGCGCCCCAGCCATATTGTTCCCGGGAGAAAGGCCGCGAGGGAGGGGCGGAAAGGAAAGGACAAAAAAAAAACCAAACCCGAGCCGCGCACGTTGGAATGAAGACGTCTTTGAGCCGCGCACGCGCAGACGCTCGGAGCCCGCCCTCGTTTAAGGCTCCAATGAAAATCTCGAATATTTGTATCGCTGTTGAAAAAGCCTATTAGTATAATCGCTGTAAAATAGTCCTCGATTTACGACTAAAACTGAGCCCCAAATTTCTGTTGCTGACCGAGACAGGTGTGAAGTGAATTTTTTGACCCATTTTACCACCTTTCTTACCACGTTGGCGAAGCGAATCAGCACAGTTGTTAAGTGAGTCATATGGTTGTTAAGTGAACTTGGCTCCCCCGTCAATTTTCCTCATCAAAAAGTCACAAAAGGGGATCATGTGACACCCCCTGGACATTGCAACCGTCATAAATATGAGTCAGTTGCCAAGCATCCGAAGTTCGATCACATGACCATGGGGGAATGCTGCAACGGTCATAAGTGTGAAACACAGTCATAATTCACTTTTTTCAGTGCCGTTGCAACTTTGAAGGGTCACTAAATGAACTGTTTTAAGTTGAGGGCTACCTGTACTGGGGGAAGAGTCTACCAGTTGCATTTTAAATGCGGATTAAATGAATGAGTTTTTGCCTTTTGCAAGGACTCCTTCTGGGCAGCCTTAACTGGAAATGATGGGAGTTGTAGTGCCACACTGGCACAAGACTCTCTCCAAGGAAGTTCATACACAATCCAGCAGATTGGGCAATGGACCTGACCTCCACAAAGCTGGTGGAAGAATGGACAGGAAGAGGAACTAAGTGGAGGCTATGTATCGGTCAGACATAATGCCCGGGTTCAGACTGGGAAGAGTGTGCTGGAAGCTAAACTTTGAAAAATATTTAGAATAGAATAGAATAGAATAGAATAGAATAGAATAGAATAGAATAGAATAGAATAGAATAGAATAGAATAGAATTCTTTATTGGCCAAGTGTGATTGGACACACAAGGAATTTGTCCTGGTGCATACACTCTCAGTGTACATAAAGTAAAAGATATGTTCATCAAGAATCATAAGGTACAACACTTAATGATAGTCATAGGGTACAAATAAGCAATCAGGAAACAATATCAATATAAATCATAAGGATACCAGCAACAAGGTTACAGTCATACAGTCATAAGTGGAAGTTGATGGGTGATGGGAACGATGAGAAGATGAGAAGATTAATAGTAGTGCAGAGTTAGTAGATAGTTTGACAGTGTTGAGGGAATTAGTTGTTTAGCAGAGTGATGGCATTCGGGAAAAAACTGTCCTTGTGTCTAATTGTTCTGGTGTGCAGTGCTCTATAGCGTCGTTTTGAGGGTAGGAGTGGAAACAGTTTATGTCCAGGATGTGAGGGGTCTGTAAATATTTTCACAGCCCTCTTTTTGACTCGTGCAGTATACAGGTCCTCAATGGAAGGCAGGTTGGTAGCCATTGTTTTTTCTGCAGTTCTAATTATCCTCTGAGGTCTGTGTCTGTCTTGTTGGGTTGCAGAACCAATCAGACAGTTATGGAGGTGCAGATGACAGACTCAATAATCCCTCTGTAGAACTGAATCAGCAGCTCCTTGGGCAGTTTGAGCTTTCTGAAATGGCGCAGAAAGAACATTCTTTGTTGTGCTATATTTAAACATTTTTCTAAATATGAAATAGTTGGAAAAAGAAATTCAAATGCCCTGTTCCTCCTGGGCCATGGGCTGGCACTAGTCCATGGCCTGTTAGGAACCGGGCCGCAAAGCTGGAGGTGAGCAGCGGGTGAGCCAAACTGCATGCGTAGGATCTAGGTTTCATGCTCCTTCTCCTCCCACTTCCAGTTCATGAAAAAAAATGGTCCTTCTTCCATGAAACTGGTCCTTGGTGCCAAAAAGGTTGTGGAGCGCTAGTCTATACCTATAGGCTTGGTGGCACAGTGGACTAAAGTGCTGTTAAAGTAGCACTTAGCTGTCAGTTACTTGCAATTACTGCAAGTTCAAATCTCACCAGGCTCAAGGTTGACTCAGCCTTCCATCCTTCTGAGATAGGTAAAATGAGGACCCGGATTGTGGGGACAATAAGCTGACTTTGTATAGAAAAGAACACCGCTTGGGGGGCCTGAAAGCCCTACTAAGCAGGTATATACAAAAGTACTGTAAGCCGCCCTGAGTCTCCGGAGAAGGGCGGCATATAAATTGATCAAATAAACCAACCAACCAACCAACCAACCAACCAACCAACCAACAAAGATCAGAATCGTGCGAGCTACGGTAATCCCCGTGACACTCAAGGGAAGCAAAAGTTGGACTTTGAAGAATCAAGGTAGGAAGGGTATCGATACTTTTGAACCGTTGGTGTTGGAGAAGACAACATGAGAATAGAATGGGCAATTGGACACTTCGCGCGAGTGCGTGGCCCCGTTGCGAACCGGTAGTAAAGGTAAGCGGAACCCACCCATTTCCCTCCCATTTTGACATTATAGTTAGGTTTTTTTAAGAGAAAGGCTAAAATCGAAAGTCTCCGTGTGTTTAACACTACAGCTATTCATTGGTTTTCTCCCTTGAATTTCTGCACAGGCAGAAATTTGTCACGAAAGCAATGCATATGGGAGTGATACCGAAATATTTCTCCCTATTGAATTTTTACATTGGGATTAGAGTCTTCTGTGTGGCATAATTTAATTAACCGTTCTGTATTACTAACCACATTGCTAAAGATGTATACCCCTCTGGAAGGTATCAATTATAAATTATAAAACAGGAGAGATAGATTTGCACATCATGATTTCCCAATGTGGAGTTTATATGGGTTATAATTTAATGTGTAGTGTGATCCCCTGTCAGGACTGATTTATTTCATAATAAAATGCAATAAACCCACCTTTTCAAAGTGTTTTTTCCCCTCAGGCATTGACTGAGGATTTTTATGAGCCCATCTTGAATGCTTTTCTTTGGCTGTTGAATAGCCCTTTTATTATGTTGCATATGCATTATTTATATTTATGTTATTATATTTTCATCCTGCGTTTTTAATGTATAGTTTTGATCAGGGTTTAATGCAGAGTTTTGTGTTTTCTCCACAACAACGTGATGTGAGTTGGGCTGAGAGACAATGACTGTTTATCTATAGCATCTAAATCAGTGTTTCTCAATTTTAAGATATGTGGACTTAATTTCCAGAATTTCCCACCCAGAATGCTAATTGAGAATTCTGGGAATTGGAGTCCACATATTTTAAAGTTACTAAATTGAGAAACACTAAATCTATGTACTGTATCTATAGAGCTACATTCCTTTTTGGTGTGTGTTTACATAGTGTGTACATACAGGCACACAAGTACCGTTCTTTATATGTTTTAGTCTCCAGTCCCCTAAGTTTGATAAATATCGATTTCTTTTTATTATAAATTTTTTATAAATAAGTTAAGGAGGTGAACATACCTTCATCCTTCTATTTGCCCCACAACAATTCTGTAAAGTGAGTTGGGCAGAGATTTTATATATACACGGTATATGTATGTATGTGTATGTACCGGTATATGTTTATATGTATTTTTATACACACCACACAATTTTATATACAAATTTCATCCATTACACATATTACATAAATATATACAAATATACCCAAACATATTCTACAGGTAGTCCTCAACTTATGACCACAATTGAGCCCCCAATTTATCTTAAAACTCCCACACATTTGTTAAGTGAGTTTTGCCCCATTTTGTGACCTTCCTTGCCACAGTTGTTAAATGAATATATAACATATATGTGTGTGTGTGTGTGTGTATCAGAGGTGGGTTTCAGCAGGTTCTGACCAGTTCTGGAGAACCGGTAGCAGAAATTTTGAGTAGTTCGGAGAACCGATAGTAAAAATTCTGACTGGCCCCTCCCCCATCTATTCTCTGCCTCCCGAGTCCCAGCTGATCGGGAGGAAATGGGGATTTTGCAGTATCCTTCCCCCAGTGGGATGGGAATGGAGATTTTATAGTATCCTTCCCCTGCCACACCCACCAAGCCATGCCACGCCCACCAAGCCACACCCACAGAACCGGTAGTAAAAATTTTTGAAACCCACTACTGGTGTGTATGTATGTGTACATATATATTCATATATACGTCTGTAGGTATGTGTAAATGTACTTTTCTATATATACCAGGGGTGGGCAACTG
>WNWU01010377.1:0-10586 GCA_012654045.1 Ptyas mucosa | reverse complement strand
CTTGGCTGGCTGAGGAATTCTGGGAGTTGAAGTCCACAAGTCTTAAAAGTTGCCAAGGTTGGAAACCCCTAGACTAGAAGACCTCCAAGGTCCCTTCCAGTTCTATTCTGATTGAACAGCTTTTGCAATACCTTTTCCAGCTACTCCCCACCCCTATGAGTGAGGTAGCTTTCAATTGTTCTTAGCTGTATTAGCATCCCAGTAGCATTTCTCCTTATTCCAATACCAGCCGAGAGCCTCTGAAGGCGTGTAAAATGTGTGAGGTGTATTATTTTGGAGGAAGAGCGGGCGCCAAACAGGCTTGTTTGATTACCCACTATTCATCTGAAACAAACCTCTGAATGTTTTAATTGCTCTGGGCAATATTGGGAGGGATCCTATATTTTGGAGGGGGAGTGGAGAAAGACAAGTGCCATCAACCCCCTCACAAGATCCCTGCACAGCCTATAAATTCACAGGATGGAGGATTGGAAGACTGTCCAACCTAAATCTGTCCAACCTGAATCTGCGGTAACAGTCCTAGCTTCAACATGGCAGGTACAACTGGATGATCGACACTCACCCTTATTTCATTTGCATTGTGCGCATAGCACAGATTACAAGGAACCGGAATTCAATCACACAGTAATACCCAACATGTCGAAATTGGGCCAACCTATACCTGACAGATGTGCATTCTGTTTTTGTTTAAATAACCCCCTCCCCCCAAAAAATATAAGCTAAGCCAGTCTCTTCCATGGTGAAATAACTTTTGCCATTAAGATGTTTTTCCTGATTTATAATCTGCCTCCTTGTAATTTAATTCCTTGTCCTGTGTCCTGGAACAACTCTGAACAATTCTGCCCTGACCTCTAGAAATATTTGAAGGCAATTATTGTGTCTTCCTGCCATCTTCTCATCAATAAATGTTCCCATCATTTTCTACTGTTCCTCAGAATTTTTTCTTTTTGGTTGCTGATCATCTTGGTTACTCTCATCTGGTCACAGTTCAGTTTCTCAATGTCCTTCCTAACATGCAGTGTCCGGAGTATTTTAGATGTACCAATGAGGTACAGAGGAATGAGGCAGCTGATCTGCAAAATGATTTAAGTCAGCAGGATAGGGGGAATGTGGGGGATCTTGCACTTTTGACCAACTTGGTTTTCTAACAGATGTAGAGGTTGTTGACATCTGGACTATTTTCTTACCCCTACCCCCGTCCCCAATTTTCCCAATATCTTTCCCCTCCGCACTCCCTTATTCAGTTGCTACAGTTGTTGTCCTTGGCATTTTACCATTCTTTAAACCACTTTGTTCCAAGAACAGTCATGTTTTTGTCCATATCCCAAACAAAGCAGTTCCATTTCCCTCCGGGCAGGACCAAAACAAAGCAATGTCTGAAACCAACTATGCTGCGCATCGAATACTTTTGCAGATCAGTATTATGGAGGGATATTTGATGATTGCAGTGACAACAGAGTCAATACAGGCTTCTGCCTGTATAGGTATTGGCTACGGGGAGAGCAAATTTTTACCAGTGTATTTTTTTGCCAATTTTAACTCAATAATGGGAAAATGTCCAATAACCATTTAATGGATGGAAATCTGGTACACTTGTACACTGTTCAGCCGGTCATTTTAGCACCCCTGCCACAGGTTCAAATGATGAGCATATCCTCATATAGCAAAGTAGCCTGGGCATTTGGCTTCTTTTAATATGCAATCTTCTTCTCAAACTAAATGTCAGCTGTCCCAAGTCAGTCAGTTAGCAAAGAAACATTCTGGAGGCCATAGCTACAAAGAGTACACTTTGCTAAGGGAAACTGGTAACAGCTTAGCAAAGCTAGTTCTAACTTTTAGCCTCCAAAGCACTTGGTTAACTTTTCCCTTTAACCCCTTCCCACCTTAGTTAATTTGTATCTGTCCAATTGCTGTTCAAGCAAGTTGTTTGGGTAACAGTCCCTGGTTTGGCAGGCAAGACGATGTTGCATTCCATGCTGTGATCTTGGAATGCTGCCAGCTCTCATTGGACCATACGACAAGTAGTTTTGATTCCCTTGAAGCTAGCCCACCCTTTCACCCACTCTGCAGCTCCCTCCCACTCTTGCCCTATGCAGATGCTGGCATGTTGCAAGGCGTGGCTGGCATGGAATGGCAACTTTGACACCCGGATTGACCTCATGTCTTTGGATGTTACCAAATTCTACCATGCTTTTCTCAAAATTAGGCAAGGTTGACATCCTCTAATTGCTGTCATTTGTTACCTGAAATAGACATCCCCATTGGCAAGCTACAAAAGATGCTATTTTTATCTTCCTAACTGTATCTTACTACAGCTCTACATTCACAACTGTAGTGGAATCAATAGAGTACAGGGAGTCCTCGACATACAACCACAATTGAGCCCAAAATTTCCTTTGTTAAACAAGACAGTTAAGTGAGTTTTTCCCCATTTAACAAGATGCACAGTTGTTATGTGATTCACTCCAGTTGTTATATTAGTAACACGGTTGTTAAATGAATCTGCTTCCCCATTGACTTTGCTTGCCAAAAGGTCGCAAAAGGGGATCACATGACTCCAGGACACTGCAACCGTCATAAATATGAGTCAGGAGCTAAGCAGCTGAACTTTGATCCCATGACCATGAGGATGCTACAATGATTGCAAGTGTGAAAAATGATTCTAAGTTACTTTTTTCAGTGCTGTTGTAACTTCAAAACGGTCACTAAATGAACTGTTGAAAGTCGAAGAGTACCTGTATAATATTTTCAGACTCGGCCATTTAGTTTGGGTTAGAGATATAAAGTTAGCTTTAACTAACAGCACAATTTTATTCTTAGTTTTTAGATTATTCCTAGTTCCGGTTTTATATATTTTTAACTTAATATGATTAAAAGAATGTTAGAATCCTATACCTCCATACACAGAAAATCAAAATTAGTGTTTTTTATGGTGCTATTGTTTTATCCGTTCTTTTTTTTTATGCCAGTCTTTGCCCCCAAAAAGGATGAAACTGAGATATACCACCTTCTGATCCATGGCAAGACATAGTTTGTTATTATGTAGTACATTAATTCATATTCTTAATAGGAGGCTCCTGACAGTATACAACTCTATCGTTTTTTTTCACCTTAAAGCTGTTAGGTAAGCTGGTCTGAATAGGATAGAGCCTAAAATGTCAAAGAACTTTATTAAAAAGGTGGCTTTTAATCTGGCCTTTTCTAGTTTAAAGTCCAATGCTGCCTAACTGCATCACAGTACATCATATGCCCTGCAGTTATTCTACACTTAATGACACCTACTTCCATGTCGGATGCAGAAGAGAGAAATCATCCCCATTCAGCAATTTTAAATGGAATAATGTTGGATTGTGTTTTGTAGGTAATGAATCAGAGTGAAGAAGTCTGGCTGTCTCTGAAGCCCAGAGAGCCACTGTCATCTCAGTGTTGTGGCAGTGGCTGCAAACCCTGCATTTATGATATATATCAGGAAGACCTAAAGAAGTGGGAAGAGGCCAAGGCAAAAGAAGATATAAGCCTTCTATCCAGAAAGAAGCAGCAAGTAGATTATTATTAAAATTACTAGGACTATAAAACATTTCAAAGAGATGCTTCGCAAATTTTATTTGTGTAAATGAAAGCTGCTGGCTGCCCCTGTGTTGAGCGTGCGTGCAGAGTTGTTTCATTTATCTGTCATTCCCCCCAAAGCAGCCACATAAGCTCTACCAAAGGATGCAGCTGCTTTAATGCTTTGAAGAAGATGTTGTATTCATGCATTGCAAAGCATTTCTTTTGAATGCCTTACATAGACCTAAATTTTTTGTTTGTAGAAAAAATTACAGCAAAGTGGAACTCCCTACAAGTCTTCCGATAACTAAAGATGCAAAACCAGGGTGTTCACTCTCTCTTTTATTTTGCTTTTAGTTGCTGTAAAACTTTTGGTGGATAAGAGTCAGAAAGATAAAAAAATATTTGGGATCAAAATTCAAGGAGAGGAATACTAGATGCTATGTAACACTCTGGGAAAAAATTTAATTCAAGCATTCTCCGCATTGACACCTATTTTTTCCTAGATTAAGGGTTACCCTGTTTTAGCTTTCTAAAATACAATCAAGCTTCTCAAATTGCCCAAAACTGGAGAGAATCCAGAGGTGTTTGATTATTGTATTATTAATATTATATTTAATAAATCAATATTTAATAAAGTACAAATTAAGTCATACCATATTTATAAAGATAAATAAATATTATAGTATTATACCTATTAAATAAGTATTGGAGGAATGCTAGAGATTGCAAATGAGATTTCTATTTTGTGACCACAGCGGAAATATCAACTACCCACAGGATGGTACTGTACAGATGGTCCTTGATTTATCAACTTAGTTGAACACCGAATTTCCATCATGCTGGTCATTATGTGGGTCACCACATTACCATGCCTGATTTTATGGTCTTTTTTGCAACAATCATTAAGTGAATCACTGTGGTTGTTAAGAAAATGCCACAATCATTAAACCCGCAGTGGGCATTTTTTTTTGCCAGAAATTGATTGTTATATGTTGCAAACGACTGTACATGTGGACTGGTTGCTGAATGTCCAAAATGCAATAACATGACCACAGGGATGAGTGGGGAGGGGCTCAATCAGTATTTCAAATCTGGGTTATATAAGTAGCCCAAGGAGGTCTGCTGTAACTTCAAATGGTTGTTAAGCAACTTGCCATAAATCAGGGACTACCTGAACAGCTACAGGCTTAAACAGATTTACTTGAAGTTCTTGGAACTTACTTGTGAGTAAACAGTGCACAGATTGTTTCATGAGTTTGTAAAACCAGAGGGAATGTACACAGATGGAGAAATCAGAAAACCATGAGGGTCGATGAATAAAAATGTCAGGATTATGGGTTTTTCATTATTTGCAGAGAGCTGATTGAGATTCTAGCCTGGAAGTAATTTCTCTCCACCCTCAATGTAGAACTTACAGATAGTTTACTACTTTCTTGTTCAAAATGTTTACTTCTAAAGCTAAAAAACAATCAAAAAGAATACAGTGGCTTTCATGCTCTCAAAAAGATTAAACCCATGGTAAATAACATCAAAAATATGAAAAGGAGGTGCTTTTTTAGGGGGGTGGATCTACACCCAACCACCCCAAAATCTTTACACATAGTTTTGCCTGATGTCCTGGAATTATTGAAAGATTGTCGTTCTGCCAAGAGAAAAATTTGGCAGGCAGAAACTTTGATGTAAAATAAGGAATTGCTTTTGAAAGAAATGGTGTAAGAAAAGGCAGAAAAATGTCTACATATTCTGTGTTCTACCATATTTTCTATTGCTATACAATTGAGGTATTTTGTTTTTACTAATCCCACAGTCTTTAGGTTTCTTTTCTCATTAGCAAGAAAGGCATTGCCAAATTCAGAATTACGTGAATAAACAGGTGTTGGAATTTAAATGGGATTTCAAAAAGGGGAACCTATTGAATTAGATAATGAGTGTATTTGGTTTTAAAAACGTCTTTTTATTTGTAGTGCCACAGTTTAGAGGGTATTATTTAAAATAGTAATTATTTATTGTTGTTCTTGCAGAGTAGCAATTCAGACCTAACTCCAGAAATATTTATGGCTTTCATTATAAGCTCTGTGACTCAATTGACCGAGGACACCTACCAGTACACTTTTAAATTGCCTGGAAACAGCAGTTTGGGGTTGAGTTTGGGACAACATATTGTGCTAAGGTACTGTACAAAATCTATAGCTAAACTGTCCGTAGTGTGCAATTTGTTTTTCAGTTTTGCTCTTGATCTGTAAAGATTTCATACTGAGTACATCATAATTACCACATTCCCAATGTGATTCTTTTGAAAGAATGTGTGAATTCATTGAGTTTATTAATCTTGTTAATTGTATAGCATATGCTACCCTATAGTCACATTTCCCTTCAGTTGCATTATTATTGGAGGTAGAATTAAACGTGTGTTCGAAAACCACTTTTTAGGAAAAAGAGAGTATAGAATTATAGTGAATTGATTCACAAGGACAATGTGATCCTATTTTGCTATTAGGTAGGTAAATAAAATGTAGTATAAAACTATCTCTTTGATAATTTATGTATTTATTATAATTGTATTCTGCTATTTCCCCCAAGAAATTCCAAAGAATTATAAGAACTTTCATCCTCCCAACAATTGGGTAGACTAATTATTAGTTGAAGTAACCAGTAGGACTTGCCCTATGGACATATTGTTAGATAGTTGTCCACTATGCAGTATATCATACTGATTATCTGAATGATCTGTGAGCCATTAAAATAGTCATATAAATAAATCTGCCGTTAGCAGGCAATTGCACTAAGATTATACAATTTTTCTAATAGCTAGATTTTCACGTAATTTAATAATGATAATAATATGGACTGCATTGAACTTCACCGCTGTCAGTTATTGATTTGCACTTGACAGATAATGAAAGTTGACAAAGAAATTATGTGTCAAGTCACTTTCTAGTTTTTGAAATGGCTGCACTTAGATCCATTTCTATAAATGAATATCACCAACCTCAGGACAAAAACCCTGGCTTTCACGATTAAATCATCATTTGTCTCACAGAAGTTATAGTCTGCAAGACAAATTTTGCTATTCAGGGCTATTTCTAAAGCTGTTATTCGATATTAACATTTTGGAAAAATAACATGGTGATACAACCAGAAAATGAGAGCAAATACATATCTACCTACCTACCTGGCTTAATAATGAAACCTGTATTTTTCAAAGATGTTAGACTTATCTTAACCATCTGCTTATTTTATGCTACATATACTTGTCTATAGTTATCTGGAACATGAGATAATGAATCTAGATTGAATGAATATTCCTATGCTATCAAGAAGCAAATTGTCCAAGATTTTCTATTTCAAAAATTCCTCAGTTCTGGCATTTAATATATCAGCATTCAAGAATTAATAAGAAAGGTTTGCTTAAAGTATTTTGTCTGTGTATTCCTAATTAGTCAAGGAGTAGCCCCAGAAAGTGTCAATAGTGATGAAAAACGCTGGTGGAAGAGCTGCAGCAAGGGCCAGAATGAAGGCTAACACAGAGCTGCCAGAACTGATGGCTTCAACTGACAGTGACAATGCCCTGTCAATCTTGTTAATGGCCTGGTTCTGACCTATATGGCATGCATTTCTTAGTCAGATCTACCTTATAAGGCTGACAGAGAGTGAGTAATGGTTGGATGGGTCCCTTGACTAAGGAGAGCAGGAGAAGGATCAGGGTCAGGCTTGGATAGAGGAAGAAGTAAAGGCATGAAATACCTTTAGGGTGATGATGGGCAGAGAAAGACAAGACAGGAATCCAAAGGTGGGCCACATACAGGAAAGATAATATCAATGGTTGAGCTCAATCCCACCTTCTGGCCATCAATATTCACTATGGATACTAAACTACTCAATCCTTGCTGGCCTTGGTCTCTGGCTGTTGCTCTTAAATTCCTATCTGCCCATATAAGAACCTCTTATCCATAATTTGAGCTGACCTGGCATGTTTTATTGAGACTGGATGTTTTCAGAGGACGGGTATTCCACTCTTGGAGATATGCCATCTAGGTTTCATGTTTGGCATCAGGCATGACCTCTTGGCAGAGAGAAATATGGCAGCTGCCATCTGAGAGGCCTTGTAAGATTTCATAGGTCAGGAGCCAAAGCTCATAGTTAAAATTTGGTTCTGGAGAGTCTCTGCATTTGTTGCGGTTTTATCAACCTCCCAGCTACACAGCAACATTCCTGCTTTAGCTGCTTGATTCTGTTGCCAGGTTTAGTGGTAGATTCACCAAGGCTGATAATTCTTGAGAATTTCAGTTTTCTCCCATATGACATAGAGTCTGGTGCAGCTCAGGGATTCATGGCCTGGAATTAATGACAGATTTCCTCAAAGCCTCTTTGAGGTACAATTTTTGTTCATTACTTTCTTAGTTTTGTTAATACTGTTCTGAGAAGAGAATGGAGCACAAGTAGAAAGTGGAGCCCACGTGCAGTTTTTATGCTCGATCAATTTGTATCAAGGCACAAACACTTAAGCTGAAATCACATTCAAATGTAACTAAATAGAGGTGTCTAAGCTTAAAAGTATGTTTAGAAAAACATTCCCCACCATCCAGAGTTAAGAAGCTTCTTGGATGACAAGTGAAACATCTTCAAAGAAAACCAGAAAGTTCAGTTGCTTTTTGAAAAAGCACCTTTGGGACAACCATAATCTGAATCTCCATAGATATTTAGAACACACAGTTTCAGGAAGAAAAATATTCGAAGAAAAATTCATAGCACCAATCACCTTGAAACAATTGTTTCTATTCAAGGATTGTTCTGGCAAACATAATTTGGGGTATCTTTGTCACTTGAACAAGAAAAGATATCAGTAGTGCACAGAGATGGCACTAATTATGCTTCTTGATGAATTTGGAAACACTGAGGGAAGGGTGTACAAATGTCCTGATCTCTTAGCAGCTTTCAGTACTATAAATCATTATAACTTTCTGGTTCAATCTGTTGGAACTAAGTATTTTAACGGATTTTCCTCCTTTCTTTGTGACTGATTCCAGTGAAAGTTGATAGGAGGGATAAATTAAGTATGAAGCCCAGGTTTGTGGGGTGTCAAAAAGCTCAGTGTTCTCACTCCTCTTGCTTAATGCCTACATGAGGCTGGTGCCTATGATCATCTGCCTGTTTGGGGGTGAACTATTATTAGTTTGCAGATGCTGCTCAGTTCTATATCTGAATCCAAGAACAAACAAATGATGCTTGTCCCAGTGTATGGAGGCCATAGCTGTCTCTGTGGAGAGACGCGGACTCCATCTGCAAGAGTTAAGTAGCTGTGGGAGTTGGGGCCGCCTAGTTTTAGATGTGGTAGCATTCAGGACACATATGTGACCTAAAGATTATCATGGACTCTTGATTAGTAGATGACAGCCATGACCAGAGGACCTTTGTATAGATCTGTTTGGTGTGCCAGTTATGCTTGTTTCTGGACCAGGAGGTTCATGGTCGCATGACTTATTCACCTTCGGTATGGATTATTGCAATGCACTCTAGAGTGCATTGTCCCTGAAGATCACTCAACTGTCCAAATGTTGCAGTTCAGGCAGTTGTGGGCATACAATAGTATGTCCATGTAATACTTCTGCTTTCTGGAGTGCATGACAGTACTTGCCAGCAACCTTCTGGATATAATTCGAGGTGCTGGCTATTATCTATAAAGAATGTCATGGCTTAGGCCTCATTATTTGAGGGACTGCCTGTTTCCCATGGTTTCTGCTCATCCTGTCTATTCAGACAGAGTTGTCATGCTCCATGTCCTATCTGCTGAGAATGTGTCCTGATGTAATCCCAGAAGCATGCTTTCTCTGTAATAGCTCCTGCCCTCCATAGCAGCTTTTCTTCAAATGAGCCTTGAAGACTTAGCTGTATCCCAGGACTTGTGCTAGGGGACTGGAGGGCTCCTTTGCTGGGTGAGAGATTGATTGTGGGTTATTCCCCTCAGGTTAACCATTGTGTTTCTCCCGATCAATTGTTTTTAGACTTGGTTTTTATAATTATTTACTGCCCAAAGTTGTCCAGAATTGGCTGGTTTATAAATACAATATATAAATAAATTTCATTGGAAAAACACTAGGCTTTTAAGCAGGTATCATTTGTTAACTTTTATTTCTACACATTGGTTATTTATTCTTTTAACAATGATGTCAAGATGAAAACCCTTTTCTGCTGCAAACTATTAATAATCCTCAGCTTCCCCAGTGTCTTTCTTTTCTTACTTTGTAGCAGCAGAGCAGTACAACATAAAATACCATGTCTGGCTTTAGGAAAAGGAAGAATTGTTAAGGAGGTAATATGGCTATGTTGGAGAAAAAAAACCTGAGGTTATTTCAATACTTGGATCTCTGCGATCTTACTGCAAAATGGGAAGGAATAATCTGTTGTTTGGCTGGCAGAAGATAACCCATGGAGATGAGGAAGGATGCCTGCAGTGCTTTTCAGGCAGCAGCCTTTGTTGCGAGAACCGTACAGGACTTACAAGAATTGTTGGAGATTCAACTCAAGATTCTATCCCTTGATCTTCGCTCCTTTTCTCATTTTTCTCTCCTTCAGAGGAGTAGTGAACGGTCTGGAAGTTCAGAGAGCTTATACTCCAATTACGCCTGTGAATGCTGAAGGGTTCTTTGAAGTTTTAATAAAGGTAAATAGGTGCCTTTGTTCTATAAATTAACAGCTTGACACAGCAATGGTCATCTTTTATGCCACGAGAGTGCTCAGCTTTGGCTTTTTAGAACTGGGCCTTGCCATTGAAGTTTTGGTTTGTTGGTATTCCCTTTGCCCCGTACCAAGCCCTACTCAACCTAGGCAGTAGGACAAAGCATGGAATAACGGAGCTGATTTGTTTCAGGATGTCCTCTGTTACTGAAGTGAAACATGTATTCCTGCAACTTTAAAAAGATTGTTAGAAACCAAGGTATGAGCACCCTAGTGCAGGGGTTCCCAAACTTGGCAGCTTTAAGACTTGTGGACTTCGACTCCCAGAATTCTCCAGCCAGCTATGCTGGCTGGAGAATTCT
>WNWU01010365.1:0-10926 GCA_012654045.1 Ptyas mucosa | reverse complement strand
CGCCCTGAGTCCCCCGGGAGTAGAGCGGTATATAAATATAATATAATAATATAATAATATAATATAATAATAATAATAATTATTTTCCCAATAACTATTCCATAACCTATTACATTATTAAAAATGTTTACAATTATTTATTATTCTCATTGTCATATGAAAACAATTCTCTTAAATTCTTCTCTGTTAAGGCTAACTTATATTATGCATTCACAAAGTAGGGAGAGCAATTATACAAATAGTTAAACAAATATTCATCAGAATTTTTTTGCGGACGACGACAAATCAGCCATATATTGGTTATTCGCACAAGGCCTTGGCTTTTAACCTCTGTTTGCTTTAAAACTGTTTAGTAGGTATACTGGCCGAAATATTAGAGTAAAACAGTGTTGATCAACCCCATAAAAACTGCAACAACTACTACAGTGTGAAGTTTTTCCATTCATCTTTACAGGCAGCTATTTGTCTACAGTACTCCATTTTACCACCACCTCTCTTTTTTCCATTTCTCCCCACTTCAGTTAACCAACACTCTGTAAACAATGAGCAAATTCAAACTTAGGCTATATATTTCATTCTCCCACAATTGATTGGTTTATTTGAGTTTTTATTTTTGTTTTGGAGAGCCTCTGGTACAACTATAACTAGCTATTTTGACTACATAAGTGCCAACATTTGGAGAAGCAAGACTGCTATTTGTGTAGATGTCACACACATAAATTATATAGCCTGCTGGTCACTATGAATAAGTAGAAATTTTCCACTTTGAAAATAAACTGAATGTTAATGCTAGGTTTCCTCATTGTTTTCATAACAACATAAGGAGTTAGTTGCTAGGCATAGCACACAAGCAGTGTTAATGATAGCAGAAATCAATACTATATTTTGTCCCACACTTTCAAGCAGTTTCTAGTGGTCATTTTAAGTCAGGTTTTTAAATGCCCAGAAGAGCAAAAGCCTTTTATTATGTCTAGTTAAAACACGTAGTTTTGCAGAAGAACAGAAAATGAACCAGATGGCTAATTTTTGTGAACTGTCTATACTGTATTAAAATCACCTTTGAATGACATTTATTTGGCAGACACAGATCAGATCAGTGCAGATGAACAAAGGGTCAAGAAGAAAAAATAAAATAAAACATGAAATGCTGTAACCTGAGGCCAAATTTTTACAATATTATATGACATATACAACTTATTTAATTTTGGCTTTGCACATGGTGTGAATATAACCAATTAATTCACAGACCATGTTAATGGCTTTATATGTTCTAGAAAGCCAACCAACTCTAATTTATTCAATAAAACAAAATTAAACAAACTGAGACTTCGCTTAGTACAGCATGTGAATTCAATCTATGGTATATTCCTAGTGATTATAAACTGCAGTAGAAAAAACAGCTTTTATAATATCACAAATTATTATCTATTGTCACATGTATAAAATGTAAATACTGAATATTGGGCGTGGCCAGCGCATGACACATCCGGCTCATGGGCCGGGAGTTTGACAGTCCTGCTCTAGGATATTCAGTCCTCACTGCACATTTTAAAAGTATAAAAGTCCTGCTGAAATACTGTATTTTCTGATATACAGTTAATTTTTACTATCCATCTAGCAATAAAACAGTGTTCTGCATTTATTTTTTGTATCTAATACTGAATATAATGAAACAAGCAAAATGGGTTAAATTCTACATTGTTACTTGATTCAGTTCCCCAATTTTGAAGAATAGGTGGAAATAATAAATATTTCTCTGACAAGATTTTACAAATATCTTTCAGAACAGCAGAACTCCATCACTTTTATCATCCTGGGAACAGAAACTAGCTGACAGGGAACAATATTAATTACCACTGAAGTTATTTTTGCACAGGGAGATTCCACCACTACCATGCAAATGCAGAATTATACTATGACAGAGAAATGTTGCTTGGACTGAATACTCTACTGTATAGCATATCAGCTCAGGCAAGAATTATTTTCATTCTCTAATGCTTTCCAAGATAGGTTACTGAAGTTCACTGACCTAGGATGCCCACCTATTATAGTACTATATTTAATATTACTTTCTTAGACACAATACACAAGATATAGAAGATTGTAGTAAAAGAAAACTTAGCCATAGTTCTCAAATCTTCATTTACTAACACCACTGGTGTTCTGAAGGGACTTGAAGACCTGACTCCTTCCCAAGCATTTAGCAAGAGTAAGCCAAGCCCCTTTGGATAGTCCTTTTTTTTCTGTTTGTATCCAATTTCTGTGATATTTGCTATCATTTATTTATTTATTTATTTATTTATTTATTTATTGTAATTGTTTAAAAATGTTTTTATTTGTGAACTGCCTAGACTTAGTGCGAGTTGGATGGTACACAAATTTAATAAATAAACTAACAATTCAAAAGGGCTAAATTCAGAGATGACGCACAGGAGAATGCAGAACAGTCAGTCAGCCCATCAATCAATTTTATTGCGGTCTCAGGGCCAATCAGAACACAAGATTCATCTTCTTAGTCAGGAATTCAATAATGACAGAGAAGGAGGACACTGAACAGTTGAGGTCATATTTAACATAGTATGCAATGGCATGACACCAAAATGTGAGGTAGATTATTCAGCATGTGACATTTACTTAGCCTAGCAAATACTTGGGGATTATATTTATAACCTCCAACCATATTCAAATGAATATGTATCCAAGAATATTTGGTGACAGAAAAAGGGTGTTTAATTTTGCTTTTTTATAACCTTTTAAAAACACAAATAAGGTGTTTTTTATTCAAATGTGATATTTGATTCCACTCCCCCAAACACTAGGGAAAAATACTTTCTATGGACTCACTTGGATTTTGGAGAAATATTTTTTGATTTCCTTGCTTTTGACAATGTATATGATAATGGGCTGAAACATGTTCATCTGTGGGCCAGTTAATAATACAATCTACCAGATCATTGCTTCTGCAATGAAAAAATGCATTTAAAATAAAAGTCACTTTTGGAACAGAAGATGAAACAAATTTGTTTGACTAAAAATGTGAGGTAAGGAAAATCTGTTGCATCCTGATTATTTATTTATCAAATAATTTTTATCAAATTTATCAATTTTTAATCAAACTTATATAA
Source organism: Ptyas mucosa (assembly GCA_012654045.1). Taxonomy (NCBI): domain Eukaryota; kingdom Metazoa; phylum Chordata; class Lepidosauria; order Squamata; family Colubridae; genus Ptyas; species Ptyas mucosa. The sequence continues at coordinate 7,801 of WNWU01010365.1, read as the reverse complement.
GTGCCCAAACAAATATATGTACCACTTAATCTTTACATCAAAAATGGGCTGTATGTGACCCTCCATTTAATGTTCAAGTCCCATCAGCCTTAGCTAGAATGCTAATTGGGAAAACAGAAGATAACAAAACTCCTAAGTAAGTCCAGACAAAGAAAGGAGACTTGAAAATGGTTCAGACTATCAGCTTTTCTCATCTCATCCCAAAAACAGCTGTTGAAAAGCAGCTGTAGAGGTTTTCAACTTTTCTCTCTTTCTTACCGTTTTATGTAGAGCTGTGGGATTTTGGTTGTAAAGCTTTTAAATAGTATTTTTCATCTGTTTTCAGGAATTCTGAACTGCAGAATGATTGTAAACTGCTTTCAAACACTTTTGGAGCAAACTGAGAAATGAAAACAGCGGTCAACTGGAGATGCCTGCTAAGATTTTAGTGTTCAACATTATTTTTCTTGTTTATCAAACAGCTTCAAAGAATCTCATAAAATTCTTGAGTGAATAACAGATATAAATGTGTCAGTCTGCTCTAGGTTAACTGTCAGGTTCATGTGGAAAATGCAGATTGTACACATGCTGGTCTATGGCCAAATAAAGAAATGTGTCTCTGTGTGTGCGTGTGTGTGCAGATTGTACTAACAACACCACAAACCAATTATTTCAGTGTTAAATGCAATTGAACTTAATTGGCCACTCTTAAAAGAATGCTCATAGGAAACCTAAAATATGGACACGCTAACTGTCTTATTGGGTCAGAATTTATATCCACGGTGTTTTATTTGTTGACATTTTTAAATTAACTGAATTAACAAGTATTATCTAATATGTGTACATCATGCATACTTTTGAAGTTATCAGGAACTTGACAGAACACTTAGTTGATCAAAATCAAAGATATAATGGCCACCCAAGCTGAAAAATTAATAGTTCCATGATTAAATGACATTCAATTTAAAACAAACTATAGTCTTTTAGTTTTCAACAAATCTTCTAACTAGAGAATGGCAAACTTTCCATGGGGGTAATGAACAACATTTATTTACTGTTAATAAACATTAGTAAAACAGTGGGATGCATCACATGTACCCTATACTGGAAAGTTGTAAGAAACACAATGTACATCATTGCTCTAACCTGCAGAGGCACGTGTGATTAATGATCTTGCAGTCTTGGCATAAAAGAGTACACTCCGGAATTGAGCACTGCCTCAAGACTGCAGATTTCTTACACAGATAAATTATTACAAACAGCAAACAAAGACAAAATCCAAATCTGTTCAAATGGATACCAGAAACAATTGCAGCTGCTTTTCAATAAATATAGTTAATTTTTAAATCTACAGGTGAAACTCGAAAAATTAGAATATTGTGCAAAAGTTCATTTATTTCAGTAATGCAACTTAAAATGTGAAACTAATATATGAGATAGACTCATTACATGCAAAGCGAGATAGTTCAAGCCTTGATTTGTCATAATTTTGATGATTATGGCTTACAGCTCATGAAAACCCCAAATTCACAATCTCAGAAAATTAGAATATTGTGAAAAGGTTCAATATTCTAGGCTCAAAGTGTCCCACTCTAATCACCTAATTAAGCCATAACACCCCAAAGGGTTCCTGAACCTTTAAATGGTCTCTCAGTCTGGTTGAGTAGGAATCACAATCATGGGAAAGACTGCTGACCTGACAGTTGTGCAGAAAACCATCATTGACACCCTCCATAAGGAGGGAAAGCCTCAAAAGGTAATTGCAAAAGAAGTTGGATGTTCCCAAAGTGCTGTATCAAAGCACATTAATAGAAAGTTATGTGGAAGGGAAAAGTGTGGAAGAAAAAGGTGCACAAGCAGCAGGGATGACCGCAGCCTGGAGAGGATTGTCAGGAAAAGGCCATTCAAAAGTGTTGGGGACTTTCACAAGGAGTGGACTGAGGCTGGAGTCAGTGCATCAAGAACCACCACACACAGACGGATCCTGGACATGAGCTTCAAATGTCGTATTCCTCTTGTCAAGCCGCTCCTGAACAACAAACAACGTCAGAAGCGTCTTACCTAAGCTAACAACAAAAAGAATTGGTCTATTGCTCAGTGGTCCAAAGTCCTGTTTTCTGATGAGAGCAACTTTTGCATCTCATTTGGAAACCAAGGACCCAGAGTCTGGAGGAAGAATGGAGAGGCACACACTGCAAGATGCTTGAAGTCCAGTGTGAAGTTTCCACAGTCTGTGTTGATTTGGGGAGCCATGTCATCTGCTGGTGTTGCTCCACTGTGCTTCATTAAGTCCAGGGTCAACGCAGCCGTCTACCAGGAGATTTTGGATTACTTCATGCTTCCTTCCGCAGACGAGCTTTATGGGGATGCTGACTTCATTTTCCAGCAGGACTTGGCACTTGCCCACACTGCCAAAAGAACCAAAACCTGGTTCAATGACCATGGGATCACTGTGCTTGATTGGCCAGCAAACTCGCCTGACCTGAACCCCATAGAGAATCTATGGGGCATTGCCAAGAGAAAGGTGAGAGACATGAGACCGAACAATGCAGAAAATGCAAAAGGCCGCTATTGAAGCATCCTGGTTTTCCGTAACACCTCAGCAGTGCCACAGGCTGATAGCATCCATGCCATGCCGCATTGAGGCAGTAATTGATGCAAAAGGGGCCCAAACCAAGTATTGAGTACATATGCATGCTTATACTTTTCGGAGGTCCGATATTGTTCTATGTACAATCCTTGTTTTATTGATTTCATGTAATATTCTAATTTTCTGAGATTGTGAATTTGAGGTTTTCATGAGCTGTAAGCCATAACAATCAAAATTATGACAAATCAAGGCTTGAACTATCTCACTTTGCATGTAATGAGTCTATCTCATATTTTCACCTTTTAAGTTGCATTACTGAAATAAATGAATTTTTGCATGATATTCTAATTTTTCGAGTTTCACCTGTATATTTTCTATTTAGCCACTGTGTGGAATTTTCTGAGAAGATAAAAAAAAATTAAACATCAGAAAAGGTAAAAAAACAAAACAAACAAAAATCTGGTTGAATAAGCAAGACAGGTCAAAGAAATGAAATAAATATAGAAGTCTTAATTCTGGTACAGGTAGTCCTTGACTTATAACAGTTCATTTATTTATATTGATTTATTGTAGCTTTCATCTTACTTTTAAGTAATATAAAACCTGTTGTTCTTTAGTATGAATCTAGAAAATGCACTGCAATATGCTATTAGTGGGGAAATGACCAATATAATTTAATAATCCAGCTAGAGTCAGTCTCCACAGGGTAAGAGCTAGAAAGATGGGCTAGAGAAATCACAGGTTAACTGGAATCAACAGAAACATTTGGGACAGGAAGGTGAAAATCAAAAGGTCAGAATCAGAATAATAGTCAAAGGCAGTTTACAAGGACAAAACATTATAACTGTACTCACACAACAAACAGTTTGAAGTGAGAAGTTTGCTTCTAAGGTCAATTGACAAGATGAGATACTTTTTTTAAAAAAACAAACCTTAGCTAATTGTCTGCCTTAAGAATTACAGTTCCATGGAGCAAAAGGTAACATGCTTGCTGATAGCTGCTCTTTTTTAAGTCCTTACTTGGCATCTCACAGAAATTGGAATTTAGAATTTCAATTTACAAAGCATGTGTGTAATCTCCAAGCAATGACATTATTTAAACAATGTGTATCTTTCTGTTTTTTAATATTTATAAAGACTATCAATAATGCCAATAATTAATCTGCGAAAGTCATTTTGAAAATGTGTAGAATATTGCTTTAAGGTTTCTGGATTAATATTGATTGGATTAATAGAAAAAATGAGGTAACAAAATCCAGATGGCATCATCAGGATTCTTAACTAAATATATAGCATTTATTTTCTTGAATAAGCCCTAGGTTTTGCAATACTGAAAAAAATAGAAGCTAAATAAATATAAGCTATATGAAGCTATCATTCCACTGAGAAGTTTACATATTATTCTAAGTATATAAGGGAATCTATCCCATGAATTACTTAGAAAGTCTCTTAATCCCCAAACCATGCTTACATGAATTTTTTTGAAAGATGGTAATTTCATAGATTGAAGGCTTTTTCAACCTTGAGATTGTGTTCATGTTCTAAATCCTAAACAGACAGGTCACTTCAGAAGAATGCCAGATAATGAAAGATGGCAACAAGGCTGAATTCTCAACAAAATCCTATGAGACACTACAAGGCAAGAATACTCAGTGACAGAACGGTTTTGGGATATCTGGGGAAGCAATGGTGGCCTGAAGACAACTCTGCTGAGAATGGAGCCGAACATCTACAGCACAATGAAAAGTCAGTGAATGGATCAGTTCCTTAAGAATTCTTTTCTGATAAAAGAGAGGATTAGATTGCTCTGTACAACGGTTCTGTGGGAGAAGACAAGAAGACAGCTAGGGTTTTAGAGCGCTGGGAGCTGAGAGATCATCATGGATTGGAGCCATCAAAAAGATACTGGGTTCACATACTTCTGTTCTTAATCACTTCTGGAAATTGCTTGTTAACTGTGTATGTGTGTATATAATGATGAATAGAATAGAATAGAATATAATTAGAACAGAGTAGAGTAGAGTAGAGTAGAGTAGAATAATATAAAGAATTTTTGGAAAGACAAGTCTTATCACATGGGGTGAATCTCCTTCAATCCTTGATGAAAGCAAGTTTTATGCAAGAACTTTAAAAAAAATATTTTGGAATAAACAGCAAAAGTGGATTAGAATGTTGATCTGAAAAGTTATAAACAGATTCAGGAACCAGGCAGATTTGAAATAAGATTTTCAAATTAATTAGGAAAATATTTCCTGGGGAAAGATTGTGGATTAAACAATTAAACAAAAAGATGATAAGATGGGACTTTGATACTTGGACACTAGAAGGAACCCAAAGGAACTAGATTTAAAATGAAACCAGCTAAATTCTTAATAATTAAAAGAGAAATGTAAACAATAAATCAGAAGAATGATTTGAATAACTTTCTTATCTTTGTCTTACAAAAGAGATGGGATAAACATATGAAGAAATTCCTGACAAAAGACAAAGAGAAACTGAAAAGCAATCACATTTGGGACATTATACTTGTTGTTTCTGCCAACTCTTAATGGATTTTTCTTGATCAGGACTGAATGTCCTGATCATCCTGAGGATTTTTCAGAGCTTTACAAATTTGTTTTAGATAAGATTATCTGCTGGTCTCCTTTGGAAATAAGTCTTAGAGGAGTTCTCTGACCAAGCAAAGATGGGTTGTAGGGAATCTAAGTGGAAGTCTGAACACAAGATAACTGGAAGATGACTGGAATCCCTGAGATCCAATTTACATATCCTTTCTCTAAATCCTGTGATGTTAAGATGGAAAGAGCTTAGAAAACTGGGGTGACATCTTATTCTATATGTCTAGAAGAATTTCAGATTCCTATCACTTATCCTTCAGAACCAATGGATATTTACCATGATTGGATAGATGCTTATGAGGCAGTAATCAATAACAGTAACTGTAGTAGAGCTTATTGGAAGTTAAATAATGTTTCTTAATTCATTTCATAATACATTGGAGATACAGCTGAAATGACTAGGAAATTGGTGACCTTACATTTAAATGCAAAATTCATATTAGAAATGTAACTTGTTTTCATTTGGTACCTAAGAAGGCCACATGGCCATGAAAATGTCTTCGGACAGCGCTGGCTCTTCGGCTTTGAAACAGAGATGAGCATCGCCCCCTAGAGTTGGGAACAACTAGCACATATGTGCGAGGGGAACCTTTACCTTTAAGAAACTCTTACTGAATACATAATGAGAAGGGATTACAACTGCTTTTCTCATAAAAATAACATTTATTTCTATAATGTTCAGTACTTTTGAAGCATAGATTTTAAGAGAGATACAGGTGGAGTTTGTTACAGAACTGCAGTCCAAAAAGATTTAGTCTTTAGTCTTTAGAAATTGAAGGCTGAGGAGCAGGTTCGGAACACTGATCTGATTTGTAGATTCATCCAAGTTATGTTTTAGTTAATGACAGTTTACTGAATAAACCACAATTGGCTAGCTTCACGGAATATGCTAAACCATAAACTAGTTTACAAATCAAAATTCTAGGTTTATATAAGAAAGCAAGGCATAATGTGATGTGGTCAGGATACGTGTATATTGTGTATAAGTGTATATTGTGTGAACTCAGGTATTGTGGTTTATTCAATGCACTGTGGTTAAGTGAACAATGGCTTAGAACAGTGTGTGAACCTGATACTCTGTCACATAACTCATCCCCAAAAAGGAGGCATTTCCAAATAAATGCTAGAAAATATAGAATGGGGATTTAAGAAATGGAATGCAATTTATACCAAACTTGAGCACTTTCCTCCTAGATGTCATGGAAGGCTCATTCTCAAGGAGAGATCAACCTCTGATAAAATGACAAGGGAAGCTAAAACATGCAGCTCAGCTGGAAACAAACTGGCAAGAATGAATCAACAGATTAAAAGTTAAACAAACGTAAAACTAGAATTGAAAAAGTGGGTGAAAGGTTATATGTACAACTTACTCAACTTCTTCAGGAACATAACTGCTTATATTTTAAAAGTGGTTAGAGTCAATAAAACTTTGTTAATGAAACACCAATTATAACAGGTTTTTAGAGAATCAGACAAGGGGCAAATAAGCTTCTGCCAAACTTCTGACTCGTGAGGACACCCTTTGAACATATTATTTTTCAGTCTTTTAATCTAAACCACTGAGGATTAATTAGTAGTGTTCATTATTGTTTTATTATATTTTACCATTGCTTTTCTTTTTGTCTTTTTGTGTGAAGTCACGACCACATAGAGATTTTAGAAAATTTAACAAAATAGTTTTGTTAATTAAAAGCAAAAATATTGTTTGGCAGGAAGAAGTATGGTGCCATCCAACCATACACATACACACACACACACACACACACACACACACACACGCTTAATTATCAAATCCCACCTACTAATTATTGAAATTGTGAGTCGTTCATATCTCAGCCCATTATCTATATATATTGCTAAAACTATTTTATTCATTTGATTGTTTGCAAACCTTCAATTCAGTGAAATGGTGTGCCATAGGGAGGCAATTTTTTAATCAATATCCCTCAAATGGTCTAACACAGAATGTGTCCAAAGTTTGGGATCCATGACTCCCATTGGAATGAAATTTGGCAAAGTTGTCCCTGCTAAAGTGCTGCAGTCATCTGATCTTCATTTACAACACTCCCTGCCAGCTTCCTACAAGGAAAGTCAAAGAGGAAGCTGGCAGTAAGTCAGAAGTTCCTCTGCTCCTACTGCTTTTTTGCCTGACCATGGTTATTCTGCTTCTCTGTTTAGGTAAGGAAGTGTCCCTGAAACAATGACCCAGCTGGTCACGTGTTGTCTCATATTCAATAAAGCTGAGATACCCAGCATCTGATCTATAAAAATAAATAGGGTGACACATCTTCTACATCTAATGGAACACCTAACAGGACTGTGGAACATTTTGGAACTAATTCAGAAAAAACAGTGTACAAACATAGGACTTGTTTGTAATTCTTGAAAGAGCTGAATTCTTTCTCTTTGCAGCTGCTACATGATTCTGGCAAAAGATACAGCTCTTTAAAGAGCAGCAAAGAGGCATTACATTCATCTCCTATGCACAGCAAAGCTGCTGACTGCCCTAATACATAATAATAATAATAATAATAATAATAATTATTATTATTATTATTATAATTATAATTATATTATATTTATATACCGCTCTACTCCCGGGGGACTCAGGGCG
>WNWU01010335.1:0-28610 GCA_012654045.1 Ptyas mucosa | reverse complement strand
CCCCTTCCCCCCGCTTCGGACTTCCACTATATGAGTCTATTATAACTACAAACACAATATATATTGTTCAACCCCTTTATATTCTATCCTCTTTACTCTAGTCTGCATAATCATATTTGTCTAATCTCCTTCAGCTGAAAGCTATATAATATTTTCTAGTTTGATATTTGTTTTGTATATAGTCAATCCATTTTTTCCATTCTTGCACATAATTCTCTTGTGTATGATCTTTTAAAAAAGCAGAAATCTTCGCCATCTCTGCAAATCCGGCCATCTTCTGGGTCCATTGATCAATAGTAGGCAGGACATCTTTCTTCCAATGTTGGGCCACCAACAATCTAGCTGCTGTCACCATATACAATATCAATTTTGTTTCCCCCCTTGTAAAATCCTTAACTATACCCAATAGAAACAATTGTGGAGAAAATTGTAGCTTTTTCTTCAAAACGTTTTGCATAACCCACCAAATTTTTATCCAAAAAACCTTCACTTTCTTACAAGTCCACCATATATGATAATATGTAGCATCTAAACAATCACATCTCCAACATTTTGGTTGAACATTAGGATACATACATGACAATTTCTTAGGATCTAAATGCCACCTATAAAACATTTTATAAAAATTCTCCCTCAAATTCTGCGATTGTGTAAATTTAACATTCTGAACTCATATTTTTTCCCAAGTATCCATCATAACTGGTTCTGTAAAATTTTGTGCCCATTTAATCATACAATCCTTAACCAACTCTTTTTCTGAGTCCCTCTCTAACAAAACATTATAAACTCTCTTAATATGCATCGGTCCTTTCTCTTTTATCTGTCTAACCAATTCTACTTCATACAACATTATACCAATTTTTTGATCTTCTTTCCATCTCATTTGTAATTGATTATACTGTAACCAAGTTAAAATAATTCCTTTGTCCAACAGTGTCTGTAGTGTCTTCAGCTGCCAACTACCCCCTTCAATGAAGAGTAGATCTTTATATAAAACCCCCCGAGTGACTTAATATTTGTATTCCACATGGTATCAGCAAGATCCAGCCAAAGCGGTATTTTATAATCCCATTTGAATGGGTGCTTTTTCCATATTCTCATCCAGGCACTTCTAAATATATGACTATTGAATACTTTGTCCACTTTATGATCATAAAATAAATATGCGTGCCAACCCCATTCCAAATCGTGGCTTTCTATATTCAATATTCCATTCTTTGTTTTCCCAAACCAATCACTAGTATGTATCAATGCAGCTGCTTCATAGTATAATTGAAGGTTTGGGAGTTTAAGGCCACCCCTCTCACGAGTATCTTGCATAATTTTCAGTTTAACTCTCGGTTTTTTCCCATTCCAAACAAACTTATTCACTCCTTTTTGCCATTCTAACAATTGTTTATCAGTTTTAAGCACCGGTATCATTTGAAACAAAAAAATAAATCTGGGTAAAACATTCATCTTTACTGCTGCTATTCTCCCAAGTAAAGACAATTGCAATTTTTTCCAAGTTTGCATTTCTTTTTGTATCTTTTGCCACAACGGTTCATAGTTATTTTGAAACAATTTTATATTTAAATCTGCTACTTGTATTCCTAGATATTTAACCTTCGATACAATTTCAAAACCTGCCATCCTTTCAAGTTCCTTGTTTTGAGTCATTGTTAAATTCTTTGTTATCATTTTAGTTTTTCTCTGATTCATTCTAAATCCTGATACCATACCATATTCTTCTATAATAAGTTTCAATTGGATTATTGATTTCATCGGCCGTGTTAGGGTAACCACCAGATCATCTGCAAATGCCCTAGTCCTGTAATCTTCTTGCCTTATAACTATTCCATTTAAAGAGTTTGAGTCCCGTATTGTGTTCAACAAGACTTCTAAAGTTAAAATAAATAACAATGGGGATAATGGACACCCTTGTCTTGTACCTTTTTGTATGTTAAAATTTGCAGTTAAACTTCCATTAATAATAAGTTGTGCAAATTGTTCTTGATATATCGCTGCGATTACCTGTATAAAGCGAACCCCCAAATCCATTTTTTCCAAAGTCTTTATTATAAAATTCCAATTCACTCGATCAAAGGCTTTCTCCGCATCCAAAAAGGCTAGCACTGCAGGGATCTGTTTATTCTTTTCTAGATAGTCCAACAAATCTATGATTTGCCTGACATTCTCTTTCATATATCTGCCTTCAATAAATCCTACTTGATCATGATGAATCACCTCTTGAATAGCTGGCATTAGCCTGTTGGCTAGTACTTTTGCAAAAATTTTATAATCCGTATTTAAAAGAGAAATTGGTCTAAAGTTTTCTGGTTTTTTAGGACCTGAATCTTCTTTCGGTATCAATGATACAAAAGCTGTTTTCCATGAAGAAGGTATGTTACCACCTTGCTGTATGCTACAAAATAAATCTTTAAGGTGGTCAATCATTTCAACTTGTAAAGTTTTGTAGTAAACTGCAGTTAGGCCATCCGTCCCTGGAGCTTTTGATGGTTTCAATTGTTTTATAGCAAAACTAATCTCCTCAGCTGTTATTAATTGATCCATTCTTTCCTTATGAGCAGATGAAATCTTAGTAACCCTTTTTCCATCAAGATACTTATCTATAAGTTTATTCTGTATATTGTCCTTAGCATATAACTTAGAATAATAATCCAAAAAGGCTTCTTTGATTAGTTCTTGCTGAAAAACTTCCTTCCCGGCATATTCAATGGTGTCAATCGTTCATGTAGTTAGTTGCTTCCTCAATGTATAAGCCAGCCACCTGCCTGGCTTATTAGCATTAGCAAAAGTATTATGTTTTGCAAATTGTAAGTTAGTTGCTCTTTGTTCTGCTATAAGCATTTGAAATTGATCCTTCAAAAGTTTAATAATTTCTTGTAATTTCCCATCTGTTGGATTTTTCATCAAAAGCAGTTCCTTCTTTATCTCTCCTTCCAATTCTATTCTCTTTTTCTGTCTATTTTGTTTAAGCTTAAAATTCATTTGTATCAGTACTCCTCTCATATATGCTTTACCTGCATCCCAAACTATTTCAATAGGGGTACCTTTATTTAAATTCCATCTGAAAAATTCCTTTATATGGTTCTTAAGTTCATTTACATTCTTTTCATATCTAAATAAATTTTCATTTAATCTCCAAGATTTTCTTTCTTTCTTTCCCATCTCAATTTCTATCCATACCGGACTATGGTCTGTTAATGTCGTAGGAAATATCTTCGTTTTCCTCGCTTTAAGAAGTAAATCCACCGTTAGCAAAATAAAATCTATCCTAGAAAAGGATTTATGCCTATCAGAATAAAAAGTAAAGTCCAAATCATCTGGATTACGGATTCTCCATATATCTTTCAATTCCAAATCCTCTTTCATATCAAAAAAGGCATGCGGTAATTTAACACCTGTTTTAGCTGGACTCTTTTTATCCTTTTTAGGTTGAATAACTCAGTTCCAATCTCCCATAATTAAAATAGATGTAAAATTCCAATCTAGAATCTTCAAGTGAAGCATTTTATAACAACTTTCTTGTTGCTGGTTAGGAGCATAAATTCCAACCACCAAAGTTGGGCCATTATCTGTAAAGAGTTCAATTGCAAGATATCTCCCAAATTCATCTGCTTCTATAATTTTAGCTGAAAATTTTTTATTTATATATATCACCACTCCATTCTTCCTTTCCACATTCGAAGCAATAAATTGCGTTCCTAATTTGGAATTTATCAAATATTTCTGATCTTGTATTCTAATATGAGTTTCTTGCAAGCAAATAACATCATTATTAAATTGTTTCAGATAATGAAATATTTTCTTTCTTTTTTGTGGAGAATTCAATCCATTCACATTCCAAGACAAAAATTTAATTATCATTTGGGCTGCTCTGAAGTTTTGAGAACATTTGCTGGAGATCCCTTTGCACACAGGTAATCTTTGGCTTTGTTCCTCCCATAACTTCAACTTGTACCTTATCCTTAACCTTCTTTGCTCGTTGTGGCCTGGCTCTCTCCTGTTGGAGTGCTTCCTGCATTTGCTTAGAGGCTGCTCTGGTTATACGTTGATCATCCGCTTTAGATGCCATCAGTTCAAGATCCAGTGCCACTTCTCTTGTAGTTTTCGATATATCCTCTAGGGAAGAAACTGGAAATGGTGCAAAAGGGTCAACCGGAATACCCCCTGTAGCTCCCTGAGCCTCCATTGCTTCCTTTTGTGACTGTTTTATTTGTTCTTCCGTCTCCAAGTCAAACTGTCTCTGTTCTTCAGGTTCCTTATTTATTGGAGAAGATGTTCGTGGAGTTATTGAGCCCGCTTTCAAAATATTGTAATAGAAATCTTCCGCTTTTGCTATAGTATTTAAGCGATATCTCACTCCTTGCATCCTCAATATTATACCAACTGGTGCATCCCATCGAAACTGTATTTGTCTGTTCTTCAGTTCAGCCACCAAGAATCCAAAATCCTTTCTATCCTTTAACATTTTAGGAGGCAATTCTTTAAAAATTCCAATTTCAGATCCATCAATTTGAACAGTAGAGGTAAATGACCTTTGCAAGATATCATTTCTTATTCTTCTGTCTGTAAAATATATCACCGCATCTCTAGGCAATTGTCTATAAACTGCCACCCGAGAATTCACTCTGTAAACCTTGTCAATTTAAAAAAAATCTCATCAGGATCATCAGCCTTTAATAACACTGCCAAAGCATCAGCACAAACTTTCCTTAAATCTTCTCTACTGTTCTCTTTTATACTTCTAAGCCTAATGGCAAATTCCATTTGCCTAAATTGCATCATTGTTATCTCATTTTCAAGTCTTTGGTTTTTTCCATCCACTTCACTAATTTTAGAATCCGTATCCTTCAGCCTAGTATCCACTTCCACTGCAAGCTTTTCCACCTTTTTATCAATCTGCAAAACTACATCAGACAGGCCTTTCACCACAGTTTGGATGTCCTTATTAAGTAAATCAAACTTTTTTTGAACAAGCCCTTTAACATCCTTAATTTCTTTAGTAATAAATTCTTTTAAATCCTGGAAGCCATCCCCCTTTGTCTGGCTTTGTGACTGTTCTGACTTATGAGTGGGGGAGCCCCCCCCTGCTGGCTTAGCCTCTGCTTTTGTTTGCTTTGATGGCATTTTGCCACGTATACGATTTCTGTTCCCAATACAAAATTCAAATCTTCCCAGTAATTTCTCCAGGTTAAGTCAGTTCAATAAGAATCTCTGTAGTTAATTTTATTTTTTATTTTTCCCCCTTCAAGCCGAATCTGTAACTTTGTAACATGTTGCAATAATCAGACCAGTCCACTTTCGCTTTCAGCTGCTCTTTCCGCTGAAAGCAATCGCCATTTTTTTTTTCCTTTTCCTCCCTCTCAGAGTTTCTCAGGTTTCAGGATTATAGTTCTTTAAATTGATCCACAGGGCTAAAAATACTTGCGTTTTAATTTAGAGTCCCGATTCCACCCTGCCGTTGTGTTTGATTATTTAGTTGGTCGCGCTGTCTGGCTCTGCTCGAAGCAGAGTTTCCCCATCGTCTGGAGCTTCAGCAACTTAAAAAGGGAGTCCCACCCTGTTAACTCCCCAGAGCACCTGGGGGTCTCACAGGGGACTCTACCTAAAGTCGCCGGCTCTTCTCACCAAATCCTAAAAGATCGGGAGTTTTCCGAGCCGTTTCTGTTCTCCGAAACAGCTCTTTTACAGGCGGCAGGGCTGGCGGTCTTCAAAGGACCGTCAGCGACGAACGCGGCTCAACCAGAAGTTCCGATTGGAGCGAGTCATTTTTTTTATTATTTATGGAGGAGACTAGTTTGGTGCAACTCAAAGTGCTCCTTCACATTGTTCCATTAAGATAAAAATATTTGTACAAATAAAGTTGCAGATTAGTATGAGTCAGTTTTTAATCCCATTTGTGTATATTTTTCATTGTATTTCGGTCATCTGGAGAAGAGGGATTATGCAAGAAACTGATGCTTTATCCAGCTTCTGTGGTGAACCACTTCATTGCTCACATGGGCTTTTTGCTTTATCTATAAAGTAGTTTTGTGAGGGAAACTAAGTTACACACTTTCCTTTTGTGGTATTCCACTTTCCTTTTGTGGTATTCAGATGAAATCACAGATGCAGGACTGATTATAGATAATTCAGTAAATACTAGTAACTTGTGAAATAGATGCTTATTGATGAATTTCATAGTGATTTCGGGATGTTCATTCACTGTGTACTGCTTAAGAGATTTAATGTTTTACTTGACCTTCCTTTACTCCCACAGTCCCTTTGACACATACAAAATTGGAAATAATTTGTACAAATAGAATAGACATGTGACCTCTTTCCATAGCATTTGCTTTGGGGGGATTTTGCCTGCTGTATGTTACTGATAAGGCCAACTTTCCTCAGCTGTCACATACTTACCAGTTACTACAGTACTGTAGTCATTGTTGAAACAGAAAAGTATTAACCATGAACCATGTGTTTTTAGCATTTGATTTACATTAGAACAGTGAAGAAAATGGGAGAAACAGCTTTGTGTGACTAGTAAGATTGCACAATGTTTTCTATTTAAAAGCAAAAAGTAACTTCTAGCACAGGGGTGTCAAACTTAAGGCCCGCGGGCCGGATCCAGTCCACAGGGTGCTTAAATCCGGCCCACGGGGCCAGCCTGGAAATATCAATGGACTGGCTTCCGCGCAGCCCGTTTTTGACCGGCAGAGTGCTGCTGGAGGCTGGGGAGGCTGAAAACGGGCCATGCGGGGGCCTCGGGAGGCCTCCATGTGGCCCGTTTTTGGCTGGCAGGGTGCTGCAGGAGGCATCCGTCCCATCTCCCCTGCCGGCTCGCCTAGGAGAACTACAGTGCTGATCCGGCCTGTGAAGAAATCCAGTTTGACACCCCTGTTCTAGCACATGGAGGGGCACATATTTATTTATTTATTTATTTATTTAATTAAACTTTTATACTGCCCTTCTCCTTTCGGACTCAGGGCGGTGAACAGCCATAATAAAACAATTATACAAAAAAGTTAAAACTAATTATTTAAAATAAATTACATAAAATTTGGCCCATATAGATTAAAATATCCCAATTTAAAATCAATGTTGAATTTTAAAACCAAATAAAATCAGGCCAGCCCGGCTAACTGAAAAAGGTGTGTTTTCAGGGCCCGACGAAAAGTCCGGAGGTCTGGGATCACTCGTATCTCTGGGGGTAGATCGTTCCAGAGGGTAGGTGCCACCACAGAGAAGGCTCTCCCCCTGGGGGTCGCCAGCCGGCACTGTCTGGCTGACGGCACCCTGAGGAGGCCCTCTCTGTGGGAGCGAACTGGCCGGTGGAAGGCAATTGGTGGCAGAGGTCGGTCCCGTAAATACCCCAGCCCTAAGCCATGGAGCGCTTTAAAGGTGATCACCAACACCTTGAAGCGCACCCGGAAGTCCACCGGGAGCCAATGCAGCTCGTGCAGGAGAGGAGTCACATGGGAGCGCCCCGTCGCTCCCATAATCCCCCGCGCGGCCGCATTCTGCACCAGTTGGAGCCTCCGGGTGCACCCCAAGGGGAGCCCCATGTAGAGAGCATTACAATAGTCCAGACGAGTAGTGACGAGAGCCTGAGTGACCGTGCATAAGGAGTTCTGATCAAGAAAGGGACGCAACTGGCATATCAGGCAAACCTGATAGAAAGCCCCCCTGGCCACGGCCGTCATATGCTCTTCTAAAGACAGCCGTGAGTCCAGGAGGACGCCCAAGTTGCAAGCCCTTTCCGTGGGGGCCAATGATTCGCCCCCAATAACCAGCGATGGCACCAGCTGGCTATACCGGGACACCGGCAGCCACAGCCACTCGGTCTTGGAAGGGTTGAGTCGAAGTGTCGTGCTTGAAGTGTTCGTTCCTCTTCACCCCACTCGTGCGTCAGCGATGTCGAGCAGTTAGCAGGGCTCGACAGGCGGCTCCCCTTCACCACATCTCCTTCTGTAACAGAAAGGTTAAGGTTTAATATCAGACTTAGGTTTATGGGGATGTATCTTATGAAATTGTCTGACCAACCTCCTTGCGTTGACATCAGACGCGGCTACCCATGATGCCTCCTCGTAGGGATACCCTTTCCACCGTACAAGATACTGAAGCTTCCCATATTTTAGCTTAGCATCGAGAATCTCATCTATTTCATAATGCCCTTCTATTACAGGCCCTGGGCGTTCTGGGGTATCTCGTGATTTCGGGACTAGCTTGAGAAGGCTACAATGGAATACGGGGTGGATTTTCCCCAGCAAAGGTGGTAATTTGAGAACAACCGTGACAGGATTTATCGCTTTTATTACGGGAAATGGGCCTAAAAACTTTGGCCCCAGCTTACGGTTGGGTACTCGTAACTTAATATATTTAGTTGACAAATACACCATGTCTCCTATTTGTAAAGGTCGAACTGGGTCTCGTTTTTTATCTGCTTGGGTTTTATACTCAAGGGCCGCTTTATCCAGTGCATCCCGTACCTGCGGCCATAAAGTCCGGAGTTTTTCAGCCCATTCCTGGGGCATAGTTGAAGTATCTGTTGTGTATTCTAGCTCCGGTATAGCTACAAACTCTCGCCCCATCACTACCTTAAATGGCGTTAACCCCATACTGCTATGCACAGTATTATTGTACGCTACTTCAGCGAAGGGTAAGAGGGAGGTCCAGTCAGCTTGTTGATATGAAATATAACAGCGGAGATAACGTTCGATCATAGCATTTGCCCGCTCGGCCGCCCCATTAGTACTGGGGTGGAATGCAGAGCTAAGCCCCTGGGTAGACCCAATGTCCCGTAGGAAATTCCGCCAGAAACGAGCCGTAAACTGGACCCCCCTGTCTGAGATGATTCTTCTGGGCACCCCATGTAACCTGTAAATGTGCTGGATGAATAATCTGGATAGTTTCCGAGCTGATGGTAACCCAGTGCAAGGAATGAAATGGGCCTGTTTAGAAAACAGGTCTATAACAGTCCATATGACTGTATTCCCATTACTTTCCGGCAGATCTACCACAAAGTCCATTGCTATCTCCTCCCAAGGCTGGTTGGGAGTAGCCACTGATTGTAAAAGGCCTAAAGGTCTTCCAGTTTGGGGTTTAGTTCTTGCACAGGTAGTACAGCTCCGCACATATTCCTCTATATCACTCCTCATATGGGGCCACCAAAACTGTCTCCGGGTTAAATGAAGTGTTTTGAGAAACCCAAAGTGACCAGCCGGCTTAGTGTCATGACATTTCTGCAGTATAGCTATGCGCATACTTTGTGGTACATACAACTTATCCCCTTTCCAAGCCAGGCCATCTCTATGTGTTAACACGTGGGTATTGTTTTGTAACCACATATCTTGAGCCAATCCCTGCTGTAAAAGATCATGCCATGTGGTATGTCCATCCAGCCGGAGTGCCACGGTACCGTTTCCTGCCCACCCCCCTGGGACCATAGCTTGCACAATTTCATCTCTTTTACTATTGAATTGCGGCATCCGGGATAAGGCATCAGCCAGGAAATTTCTTCCCCCCGGTACATACCGCAGAGTGAATCTGAAACGTTGAAAATGTTGGGCCCACCGCGCCTGCTTAGGTGATAATCTTCTAGGAGTTTGCAATGCCATCAGGTTCTGGTGGTCCGTCCACACCTCAAACGGAACCGTTGCCCCCTCCAATATATGCCGCCAGGTGAGGAGAGCCCACCGTATTGCAAAAGCCTCCTTCTCCCAAATAGCCCACCCCCGTTCTGTGGGAGTGAATTTCTTTGAAGTGTATGCACACGGGTGTAACTGGCCTTGGGCATCGGACTGTAGCAACACAGCCCCGACTGCTACGTCACTCGCATCCACTTGTACTATGAACGGCTTTGATTGATCAGGGTGGTGCAGAATAGGGGCTTCCGCAAACCGGCGTTTTAAGGCCTCGAATGCCTTTTGACACTCTACAGTCCACTCTAGCCGTTGTCCAGGACGAGGGTCTCCAGTATCCTTTGTGTGTAACAGATTGGTAAGTGGCAGAGCGATTTGGGCAAATGTTGGTATAAACTGACGATAGAAGTTGGCAAAGCCAAGGAAACTTTGCAATTGTCGTCGAGTCCCCGGTGCTTGCCACCCTAGAATGTCAGCCACTTTTTTGGGATCCATTTCAATACCATTCCGGGAAATACGATACCCCAGGTAGTCCAGACGTGTTTGATGAAATTCGCATTTTGACACCTTTACATACAATTTGGCTCTTAAGAGCCGCTTTAACACTTGATGGACTAGGTGTATATGTTCTTCCATGGTTTGGGTATATATTAGTATATCGTCTAGATAGACTAGGACCCCACGGTATAGATATTCATGGAGAACCTCATTAATTAATTGCATGAAGACTGCCGGAGTCCCTTGCAGTCCGAACGGCATGACACAAAACTTATAGCTACCCAATGGGCAGTTAAACGTGGTCTTCCACTCGTCCCCCTGTTTGATCCTCACGCGGTAGTACGCTTCCCTGAGGTCTAACTTTGTGAAATATGTATCTGTGGCCAGGGCGGCTAGAAGGTCTTTCATCAAAGGAAGGGGATACAGGGGCTCCACGCTGACTGCGTTCAAACCACGGTAATCAACACAGAGACGAAGACCGCCATCCTTCTTTTCCCGGAAAAGGACTGGAGCGGCGAGGTGTGACCGACTGGGCTGTATGAACCCGCGTGCTAAGTTTTTATCAATATACGCCGGTAACTCTTCCACTTCCCTCGGGGTCATTGCATACATACGTGGTTTTGGTAGCTTTACCCCAGGGATTAGTTCGATTGCACAGTCCGTCGCCCGATGTGGTGGTAATGCATCACATTCCTTCTCATCAAAGACCTCTGCTACATCCGAATAAACCGCAGGAACCCCAGGGAGAGGAGTCCCTTCAAATCCCGCAGACACGACCCCCTTTGTCATAGCCTCTTCCCTGGTAGTTGGCTCTGGACCCAGCTCTAAACGGAGTTTCCGGAATCCCCCCTCCCACCATATGGTAGGCCTCCACTTGTCCAACCAGGCTAGACCTAGAATGACTGGTTCAATCATAGTGTCCACTACCAGGAAACGTATGTGCTCCCAGTGAGCTCCGATTATCAGTTTCACCCGCTCTGTTACGTGAGTGGTCGGAGTACCCCCCAGCGTGGACCCATCCATTTGTTCGAAAGCTATTGGTGTCATTAACGGGATTAATCGAAGACCCAACTGTGTAGCCAATGACCGTTGCATTAAACATCGCGTGCACCCCGAATCAACAAGCGCCTCTTGTTGAACCACTAATCCCCCTTGTGGTGATTGCAAGGTTACCGGAATGAGAAATGGTCGTATAGGAGCACTTACCATTGGATCACCGTTTGCCTCTTCCTCGTCACTCTCTGCTACGACTACAGGTACAATCCCAGGGTGCGAAGCAGGTCCCGGCTCCTTTGGCGTGTTGGTCTCGTTTGCCATCGGCTGTGACACCCCCCGCGTCTTTTCGGGGGTTATCCGTGCCCGACCTCGTCCGCTCACTGTTGGCGTCGTTGGACCTGTTGACTGTACCGGTGGCAGTGGGCATTCTATAGCCCGGTGGCCTATCTGGTTGCATCGGAAACACCGTAATGGCCGACGAACTGGTTCTGTGGTCCGCACTGCAGGGTCACTCCGTTCTCCAGGTCTAGGCGGCAGCGGTCGCTCTGACATCCGTCGTACTTGGGGTGGGGCTCCGAGTCCCCTCACCCGAAATTCCCGTAGGCCTACATCCAGATCTATGGCTGCCTTACACCATTCCGTCAGACGAGGCGGTAGACCCCGATATACACAGGCCTGTCGTAATTCACGGTCTAACCCAAGATGAAATTGATGGACCAGCATACGTTCAGGCCAAGCCCGGACTCTCCCTGCCAATTTCCGGAACTCCTTGACGTAATCCTTGGCCGGGCGGCCTCTTTGTTTCAGGGCTACCAATTCCCCCTCGGCTACCTGGGTTCTGGTGTCATCCTCAAATCGGGCTCTTAGCCCTTCCAGGAAGAGACCAACATCTGTTAACTCCCGAGCATGGTCGCTATGGAGATCTGCTATCCAATCTGCCGCCTCCCCAGTCAGGGTCGTTGTAATGGCCACCACCATGGACCATTGCGTGGGATACAAGCGGCCATATAGGTCGATGTAGCTTAAGACCTGGCTCAAAAAAAGAGCTACCCTATCCGGATTACCATCAAAGGTGGCCTGCAGAGGGGGAGGGCCCCAGACTGGCTGTGGGCCCCACACCCCCTGCTGGCCCATTGGCCCCTGACCAGGATGTCCCACTGGCGCTGGTTGTATTGTGCCTCCATCGTGCCCCTGCCCACTACGGAGGGCCCTTGACCCCAATCCTGCGCCTTCCCCCACAGGAGGAGTTACCGGTTGCTGTAATTCAGTGGCCTTCGGTCCCCCTATGGCAGGACCCAACCGCAGTTTCGGGCTTGCCAATCGGAAGCGAGTCTCCGTCCCAGATGTCCCAGATGACCCATGCCACGTGGTGCTGGGGTCCGTCCCCAACCAGGGCTGCCAAGACGGGGCATCCCGAAAACTGGCCTCTCCAAAGCGCTCCCGGAGGATGTCTATGGTGGACTGGCCCAGGCCGGTCGAATAGCTCCACTCACCATCATCATCCTCTACCCATCTCCTCTCCCTCCATCGGCAAAACCATTCACTATTCAACGGGGTCAGAGAGCCCTTTGAGCCTCCGCTGACTCCAGCCAAAGCAGGGCTCTGCCACCATTCCCCAGCCTGCGGCTGGGATGCCACTCCCCTCGCCCGCTCTCCAGCGTCTATCTTCTCACCGCCCTGGCTGCGGCTGCGAGCACGTTCTTTTGGGCGTACCACCGGCGTTTGGGTTCTCCCCGGGCTTTCCTTCTGCTTCTTCTCTTCCTCCTCCGTCTCCTCTTCCGTAGGCTCCCTCACAACCACGGCCTCCACTCCTTCTGCCATTCCTTTTGATAATGTTGTATGTAAACGCTAACTTCCTCTCAGAGACCCCGAGCCTAGTGCAACCAAAGAAACTCCACTCCGTTCAGCTCTTTCCGAAATGGGTTTATTGGGCGCTGGCGGCAGGCACACACTGCGAGCGTCTAGGACGCTGAGAAGTTAGCGTTACCAGCCCTGGGTTTCTAGCAATTTAAATATCCCACGCCGAGCACGCCAGGCATAAAACCACGCCCCTGCTTCCAATTAGCAGTTCCGGATGCGCTCCCCAGCTGCTAGTCGACACCTCCTCCATGGAGTTCAGCGGCAGGAACGTAGCCCGTCAGAAGGTACAAACCCTAATCCCGCCGCAACCGCCATCCCCCCACCCCGCAAACGGCCACCTAAACCCCCGTGCTACCACCCCCCTCTGTCGTGCTTGAAGTGTTCGTTCCTCTTCACCCCACTCGTGCGTCAGCGATGTCGAGCAGTTAGCAGGGCTCGACACGAAGCCTGTTTCTCCCCATCCAGACCCGCATGGCCTCCAGGCACTGGGACATCACTTCCACGGCATCATTGGGATGGTCTGGGGTGGAGATGTACAGCTGAGTATCATCAGCGTACTGATGGAACTTCACCCCAAAACCACGGATAATCTCACCCAGCGGCTTTACATAAATGTTGAACAGGAGTGGCAAGAGGACCGACCCTTGCGGCACCCCGCAAACAAGACGCCTTGGGGTCGACCGCTGCCCCCCTCTCAACACAGATTGCGACCGGTCGGAGAGATAGGAGGAGAACCACCGCAAAACGGTGCCCCCCACCCCCAATCCCTCCAACCGGTGCAACATGATACCATGGTCGATGGTATCAAAAGCCGCTGAGAGATCTAACAGGACTAGGATAGAGGAATAACCCCTACCCTGAACCCTCCAGAGATCATCCACCAACGCGACCAATGCCGTTTCTGTGCTGTACCCAGGTCTGAAACCGGACTGGAGCGGGTCTAAATAGACAGCTTCATCCAGGTACTGGGGAAGCTGCCATGCCACCACACTCTCAACAACCTTCGCAATAAAACGAAGGTTGGAGACTGGACGATAGTTAGCCAAAACAGCCGGATCCAGAGAAGGCTTCTTGAGGAGGGGCCTCACCACCGCCTCTTTCAAGGTGGCCGGTACGACACTCTCACTCAAGGAAGCATTGATAATCCTCTGGAGCCAGCCTCGTGTGACCTCCCGAGAAGCCAGCACCAACCAGGAGGGACACGGGTCCAATAAACATGTGGTCGCGTTCAGCCGTCCCAAGATCCTGTCCACGTCCTCGGGAGCCACAGGATCGAACTCCTCCCAGGTAACATTCTCAAGACCTGCCTCCGTCATCTCGCCTGAACTAACCCAGTCAGCGGCCAAGTCTTCCCGAATCTGAGTGATCTTATCATACAGATACTGTACAAAGTCCTCAGCTCGACCCTGCAAGGGGTCATCCCACGCTCCCAGATGGAGGACGGAGCGGGTCACCCTAAACAGGGCGGCTGGGCGATTCTCTGATGACACGATAAGAGCGGCAAAATAGTTAGATTTCGCCGTTTTTATCGCTACTAGGTAGGTCTTAATATGAGACCTTACTAGTGTCAGGTCAGATTCAGATCGGCTGGCCCTCCAACCGCTCTCTAGGCATCTTTTCCGGCGCTTCATCTCCCTCAGCTCCTTGGTAAACCTAGGAGCTAAGTGAGTTTGGTGCCGGGTCAGAGGCCGCAAAGGCACGACACGGTCCAAAGCCCCAGCAGCCGCGCTATCCCAGGCAGCCACTAGGTCTTCAGCCGAGTCGAGAGCCAGAGTCTCAGGAAATGGCCCAAGCTCCATCTGGAATCTGTCAGGATCCATCAGGCGCCTGGGGCAGAACCACCTAATCGGTTCCGCCTCCCTGCGGCGGGGTGAAGCGGTTAGAAAGTCTAGTCGAAGGAACGAGTGGTCAGACCATGACAGGGGTTCGATGACTATATCCCCTATATTGAGGCCACTCGACCACTGACCAGAGACAAAAACTAAGTCCAGAGTGTGCCCGCCCGTGTGAGTGGGGCCGTGAATTAACTGAGTCAGGTCCATGGCCGTCATGGAAGCCATGAACTCCTGAGCCACCTCAAACGCTTCGCCGATGGATGGCAGGTTGAAATCCCCCATGACCAAAAGCCTGGGGGTATCCACCGCCACCTCGGCTATAACGCTGAGCAGCTCGGGCAGGGCCGTTGCCACGTGGCAGGGAGCCAGGTACATGATCAACAAGCCCATCTGCACCCCACGACCCCACTTCACACAGATGGACTCACATCCGGCTATCTGTGGTACAGTGGTTTCCCTCAGATCCAGACTTTCCCTTATAATAACCGCCACTCCCCCACCCCTGCCCTGAGCTCTCAGCTGATGGAATGCGTGGAAGCCTGGTGGGCACATGTCCACGAGGGGAACTCCCCCCTTTTGGCCCAACCAGGTCTCCGTGATACCTGCCAGGTCCGCTCCCCCCTCCTGAATATAGAGCCTGTCTACAACTCCTTAAACTAAATTTGTTGTTTCCTCAGAATTTCTGTAGCAGTAAAATGCAGCTGCATGATCCTGGGGAACACATATAGCTGCAAGAAGTTGCAGACATTTCCTACATGCATGACCCCATGCACTCCAGAGTACTTTTTTGTCAACTCCAAAACACCACATAGCCTTACCAAATAGATTTTCTATCACGTGGGAGGGCTCCTCGAGAAAGCTGATCATTTTTTTAAATAGTCCTGATTGTACCAAAGCATTTCTTTATTTTTCACATTTATCACTATGACTTCTTTTTTCCTACATGTTTGCACTTGGTAACAATTGGCACACAGATACCCTGAGCAGGAAGAACTGGTGTTATCACTGCTGTGCTAATGTGAGATGTTAACAAAGAGCACAGTCATGAGTTCATCAGCTCATTTCACAGTAGAGGAGAGAAAAGAATTGCAGGCAAAATAATTAAATCTATTCTGGAATTCCAAACAAAGCTCCTTGATAGTTCTTCCTAGTATTTTTATGGCAACACTAAATAACACATATTTTATATTACAATTACTACAAATCATGCAGTGCATAATTCATTTTCATTTTTCCATTGTAAATGCAATGTGCACTATTTCTTTATAGGTCAGGGACAAGATAAAACAGTGTGCTACAGTGATAAAGTGTTGAACCAACACTGAAAAGACCAAAGTTCTAGTCTGCCTTCAGCCATGGAAGGTACTTGGGTGACTTTAGGCCAGTCACTCTTTTATAGCCCAATCTCCTCACAGCTTTGTTATTGTAGAGAAAAATGGAGTAAAAGATATTTGATATTTGCCGGCCTGGAAATATCAAAGGACCAGCCCATGGTGCCTCTGGCGGCTAAAACGGGCTGCGTGCAGCCCCCCCGTGCCTCATTTTCACCCTCCATAGCCTCCTGCAGCACTCTGCCGGCTGAAAACGGGCTGAAAAAATGGGGCTGAAAACGGGCCTGAAAACGGGCCCGAAAACGGCCAGCAGAGTGCTGCAGGAGGCCATGGAGGGTGAAAACGAGGTGCCGGGGGGCCGCGTGTGGACCCCCCATGCCCCATTTTGGCTGGCAGGGTGCTGCAGGAAGCATCTGTCCCGCCCCCCCCACCAGCCCATGGAGGAGAACTACAATGCCGATCCAGCCCTTGAAGAAATCCAGTTTGACACCCCTGTCCTACAGCTAATATGTTTTATTTGTCACAAAGAAAACTGACTATATTTGTATTGTTTTTAGTTACAAGTATAAAATTTTATTCACTAAATAAAGCATTACTTCAGTGGTCAAATTGCAGAAAGGGAGAAAAGACACAATTTATTTATGCCTTGTATACATCAGCTGCTTTTTTCTAAGCTGCTTCTGAGAGTTCATTGGCCCCTGTCTATTTATTTCATGCTGTAGGGTAAAGGTGGGCTAGTCAAAGCTCCCTAATACTTCATTTATAGGACCAAAAGCTTCAGATTCTTTTTCTTGTTTGGGGGCCTCAGGGAATTCGTTAAAATGGGGAGCTTAAGTCTAGATTCTCCCTTAAAAAAACAGGACCGTATTTAGGGAGGATGATTAATGGAAGAAGAGTGTTCATAATTTATTTCATTTTGTTTCTTTGTATCCTGCCTTTATTATGTTTGCAAATACGGGGGCAAACATAGACAATGCACCTTCCTCCTCTTTTCCCCACAACAACCCTGTGAGGTGAGTTGGGCTTTATCACCCTTTAATCCACCCAAACCACAAAAAAAGATTGAAAAAGTTTGTCCTACCTCTCCCAGCAATAGTAGATTGTACAAGCCAAAGAAGGCTGTTTATAGGGTTTAGAAACTTGCTGTTTAAGAGAGAAAATATTTATGCTTTCCTTGACCCGTATCAATCAGGGTTCCGGCGTGGGCACAGCACGGAAACGGCATTGGTCGCTCTGGTGAATGATCTCTGGCGGGCCCGGGATGGAGGTTGTTCCTCCATCCCGGTCCTACTTGACCTCTCAGCGGCTTTCGATACCATCGACCATGGTATCTTACTGCAACGACTTGGGGGGTTGGGCGTAGGAGGCACTGTTTTACAGTGGTTCTCCTACCTCTCAGGTCGTTTGCAGTTTTTATGGGCGGGGGGGCAGAGGTCCACCCCGAGGCCCCTAACCTGTGGGGTGCCTCAGGAGTCGGTTCTCTCCCCCCTACTCTTCAACATCTATATGAAGCCGCTGGGTGAGATCATTCGGGGTGAGGTATCATCAATATGCTGATGATACTCAGTTATGTATCTCCACCCCTGGCCACCTTTCCGTGATGTCCCGCTGCCTGGAGGGGTAGGAACAGGCTAAGACTCAACCCCTCCAAGACTGAGTGGCTTTGGATGCCGGCGTCTCGTGTTCTAGAAGTTCCATCACTTTCGATGGGGGGGGAAGTGCTTCCTCCCGTCGAGAGGGCTCACAACTTAGGCGTCCTCCTGGATTCCTGGCTGTCTTTGGAAGACCATCTTACGGCTGTGACCAGAGGGGCTTTCGCCCAGGTTCGCCAGTTGCGCCCTTTCCTAGACCGAGATGCCCTCTGTACGGTCACTCATGCCCTGGTTATTTCTCGCTTGGATTACTGCAACTCCCTCTACATGGGGCTGCCCTTGAGGTGTACCCGGAGGCTCCAGCTGGTCCAGAATGCAGCTGCGCGGGTGGTTACGGGAGCTCCCCGTTACTCCCGTGTAACACCTCTACTACGCGAGCTGCACTGGCTACCAGTGGTCCTCCGGTGCTGGTACTTACCTTTAAAGCCCTACATGGCTTAGGTTCGGGGTATCTGCAGGACCATCTCCTACCCGCCTCCCACCATCCTGTCCGCTCACACAGGGCTGCCCTCCTCAGGGTACCGTCAGCCAGACAATGTTGGCTGGCGATGTCCAGGGGTAGAGCGTTCTCTGTAGGCGCTCATGTCCTCTGGAACGAGTTACCCACCGAGCTTCGGACAGCGCCTGATCTCTGCTCCTTCTGTCGGGACTTAAAGACTTGGCTGTTTCAACAAATGGGTTGACCCTGATCCTTGGGTTTTATTATTTTGATTGTTGTTGTTTTAATTGGGTTTTAATTACTTTACCTTTTATCATTGTATGTTTTAACTTGTGTTCGCCGCCCTGAGTCCTTAGGGAGAAGGGCGGCATATAAATTTTTGGTAAATAAATAAATAAATAAAATAAATGCTTAGGATGCAGTTTTCTCCCACAGAGAGGGTCTCCTCAGGGTGCCGTCAGCCAAGCAATGTCGACTGGCGACCCCCAGGGGGAGAGCCTTCTCTGTGGGGGCACCCGCCCTCTGGAACGAGCTACCCCCAGGGATACGACTGATCCTGGACCTCTGTACTTTCCGCTGGGCTCTGAAGACTTTCTTATTTCAGCAAGCCGGGCTGGCTTAAAATTTTTAATTGTTTTATGGGTAAGGGGTTTTAAATTGGGGAAGCCAAATGGATTTAATTATGTTTTAAATTATTTTAATTTTCATATTGTATGTATTTTAATTTTGGCTGTTCACCGCCCTGAGTCCCCCATTTATAGGGTGGTATAAAAATTTAATAAATTAAAATTCAATTCATATTTTCTCTTTGATGTAGAATTGCAGATCTGCCATCAGTATGGAGTTTTGTTATAGTCTTCATGTCGACTTAGATCTGGGGTTATCAACCATTGAGAAGATGTGATATCCAAGAGTTTGATAGCTAAACATTATTGTGCTATAAAATGCAGCCTAAAAATATATTTTTACTGTTGTAATTTCCTTTTTTCTGTTTAGGAATGGTGGACTCATCTGTGGCTCAATGAGGGCTTTGCATCCTGGATTGAGTACCTTTGTGTAGACCATTGCTTTCCAGAATATGATATCTGGTCTCAGTTTGTTTCTGCTGATTACACAAGAGCTCAGGAGCTTGATGCATTAGACAACAGTCATCCTGTTGAAGTGAGTGCCTCCTACAATAATTAGTGGAAGTTTACAAATTCTCACATGTTTCTTCAGCAAACCTAAACTGTTATATAACTTACTCCTTTTCTCACATCTAGGTCAATGTAGGCCATCCATCTGAAGTGGATGAAATATTTGATGCAATTTCTTACAGCAAGGGAGCATCAGTAATTCGAATGTTACATGATTACATTGGGGATGAGGTAAATACACAAAGACACACATGTAATATAATTTAACTATGGATGTTTTTCTCAAGTGTGTAATGGGAGTTGTTCAAACAGCAACTCAGGTGCTACTGGTAGGAGTTACCAAGCAGAATGTAAAGCAAAGCTCTTTTTTCTTGGTCTTTTTAGTAAGATAAGCACTGACGAAGTTTGTAGTTGTATCCATGCCACATTCCCCATTAATCAGTGGTGGGTTGCCGCCGGTTCAGATCGGTTCACAAGAACCGGTAGTAAAACTGGTGGGAGGCTCTGCCCACTGACCCGGACGTCATCATAGGTGATTTGCGCATGCGCGATGCGAACCGGTAGTAAAGGTAAATAGAGCCCACCCCTGCCATTAATGGTAAGGATGCAAAACTGGTCAGGCTTTGGCACATTTTGATTAGTATGCCACATGTGCAAACAAAGTCCAGTTTTACCCTAAGCATACTCCTGTATTCTCTGCAAGCTATGATCTCTAACCAAGAGACCGCTTTCTAAGCCAGCATACTATTTTCCAGGTCTCTCAAACTAGAAGATCTATAACATGTACTTAGACACCCAAGATATCAGTATCTGGTTTTAGTTGCTATTTCTATATACAATGACTAGTGTATAATACTTTATGACTTATACAGTCTATATATTCCATTATGTCTTGTGAATATGGAGTTGAAATTCTATTCCTTGCTAAAAGAAACTGTATATTCAAAATTCTTGGCATACAAATTAAAACTAGAGATGAATAATAGATAATAGCCTAGAAGATTGCAACTCATATCAGAGGAATGAAACTCACTCTTCATCCAAATAAGAAAAAGAATATTCCTAACTGGAATATAGATATGGCCAGTTAAGTCAACTGACAGAGTGTTTATGGATACAATTCAAGCATTCTCAGAGAGTGCTTGAGCCATATATAAGTCTAAGTGCTATTGCTATTGCTATTCTGAGAATTGCTTAACTACATCATTGAAAAACTTGAACGTGGACTCAAGCTCTGTTCTTGCTACCCTTTCTTATCATTGTCTTGTATAAAACTAACTTATGAAGTAGGGTCTCTCTTCTGTCTGTGTAAGATCTTTGCATGATGAAGAGCATGGTACTGCTATTTATATGCAATGTTTATGTCATAAAGTCCATTATAAAGTCCAGTAACTCCATTCACAAGGAGAATCCTAGTCAGGAATGTCATCTGAGATTATTCCTGAATGTTGAGAAGTTGCTAGAGAGTATTCCATTCCTGGGGCCAATTTGTATAACCCTGGAGATATGGTGGTCATTGTAAATTCCTAAATATGTGTAGGATTTTTTTTCTATAACATGCAAAATGGTCCCCTTAATGATAACATTGTTAAGCGCTGGGGAAATCAGGAGATTCAGGCAGTTCAAATATGACTATAAAGATTTATTGGAAGCTTAAGCTCTATAAAAATCTGACCTACTAACAGTCAAGAGAAATGAGCTGGAATAAGAAGGCATTCAAAGTGGGCTGGACTTAGATCTCTTGCGGGCGCACAGGGACTTGTAAATTATGATGCTTTTGACCCCTCCCTCAGGCACAGCCTAGTCATCTCCTACATTACCCATCCCTCCATCTTGGCTCCCCTCCTCTTACGTGGGTTCTTCTATGCTGCTTTCCCCTTTCAGCATTGTGTCTTCAAAGTCTGAGTTCTCATGGAAATTTGGCAAGGTCTGCAGGGAGGCCATCTCAAAAGAATCCTCCTCCCACTCCTCTGCAGGAGCTGGTGAGCCAGGTGGTGGTTGCTGTAACACACAAACATTGTTAGAGGTTTCTTTCCCTCCCCTTCCTGGGAATTGAAGGCCAGATGTGGAAGGCCCATTGTAGGCGACCCCCCCCCCCATGAATGCAGAAGGTCTGGTTAACCTCTTCCTTGACAGGTTCCTCAGGCAAAACTGGGTGGGCCACTGGTAGCTTGGTCGGCCTTAGCTTGTCAGGGAAGTGCTGGTGGAACTGAGAAACTAAATCAGGGGCATGTACATAGCATGCGTTCTCCCAGGAGCAATTAAAAACCAGGTAGCCCTTCCAATGAATCAAGTACTGGATGCCTTTGCTTCTTTTCCTAGAGTCTTAAGATTTCTTCCACCTCGTATTCTGGTTCTCCCTCTACTATGACTAGCGGTGGAGGGTGTTGCTGGGATCCTATTGTAATTGGGGAGGGGGCATATTTAGAAAGTAATGTTTGGTGAAATACTGGATGCACCTTCATTGAAGGGAGTAATTGTAGATGGAAGGCCACAGAGTAGATTTGTCGGAGAACTTTGAATGGGCCCACTAATTTAGCATCTAGCTTCTTGCAAGGTCTTGATGTAGCTAAGAACCTAGCAGAGAGCCAATCTTTGTCTCCAACTGTTATGGGTGGACCCTCCTGCTGATGAGCATCTGCTGCCTTCTTGTAAGCCTGTTTCACTTGGTCAAGTTGCTGTTTCAACAGGTCTTGGGAAGCAAGTTGCTCTTGTAAGAGGTCAAACCCCCCTCCCCCCAGGAACCATAGAATCAAGTGCAGGATAGTCTGGCAACACATTAGAGTGTGTGCCATACATGGCTTGAAATGGTGTCATTGAAGTCAATGAGTGCAGCAAATTGTTGTAAGAAAATTCTGTGAGTGGCAGTAATGATGGTCAGTTGTCTTGGTTGTAGGTGCGGTTAGCACCTCAAGTACTGTTGGAGGAGCTGGTTAGTCTTCTGAGCCTCTCCATTAGTGGCCGGGTGGTGAGCTGAGGAGAGGTTGACCTTGACATTTAGTAACTGGAAAAGTGCTTTCCAAAATATATATTGGAATTGCGCCCCTCTGTCTGACACGACCATGCCATGGTAGCAAAAGACGTGGTCTAGAAAAAGTTGGGCTGTGTCTTTGGCAATCCCTTACAGGTTATGAAATGGGCCATCTTGGTGAAAAGATCTACCACCACTAATTTGGTAGTGAAGCCTTGGACAGAGGGTAAATCAGTACTGAAATCCAGAGAGACCATATGCTGAGGGTGGGTGGGTGTAGGTAGCGGTTGCAAAAGTCCTGCCAGCTTCTGATGGAGGGGTTTAGCCTTCCTGCACATGTGACAAGAAGTCACATATTCCCTGAGGTTTGCAGCCATCCTAGGCCACCAAAACTCTCCTAATGTTCTGTGCAGGGTTTTGAACATTCCTCCATGCCTTGTAGTTTGATTATCATGGCAAAGCTACAGTACCTCTTCCCTACATGGGGGGAACTACTATTCTGCCTCTGTGTTTCAGGGCACCTCCCTCCATTGCAAATGGGTTACTGTAACTGCTGGGGTCTCCTTTTTTATTTTATTTATTTATTCATTCATTTCTTATTAAAATATTGGACACAGTGTGACCATCCTGGCATCTTCTCCGCCATACACACTAAAATATAAAACAAATATCATATATACTCTTCAAACATTACTAATTATATATAATTATTCTACCCAATGTACTCAGTTATATTTATATATATTACATCACATTTCGGGTTTCCAAATCTTGGTTATTTCCTGTTCCAACTCTCACCTCTCAGTTCCATCCATTGATAAAATCTATTCCATACATCATGATATTCTGTCTCTCCTTTATTTTTTAATTCTAATGTCAATTTATCTGTACAAACCAATATTTTCTTTATTATCTCCCTTTCTAAAGGTATACTTGCATTTTTCCATTGTTGGGCGTATACCATTCTCACTGCCGTTATGATGTGTAATATTAAATATGTTGACCCTTTACTATGTCCCTCTGTTATGATTCCTAATAAAAATAATTCTGGTTTAAATTCTAATCTTTGTCTAACCATTTCCTCTAACCACTTCTGAATCCGTTGCCAAAATTCTTTTGCTTTTTACATGTCCACCACATGTGGTAGTACGTGCCTGGTACTTGATTGCATTTCCAGCATTTCGGGGATATATTACTAAACATTTTAGCCAATCTTGCTGGAGGAAGGTGCCACCTATAAAACGTTTTATATAAATTCTCCTTGTATGATGTGGCCAGTGTTAATTTCCTGTTTCTTTCCCACAACTTTTGCCACTTTTCCAGTTTGATATTGTATCCAAAATTTTTAGCCCATACCACCATTATCTCTTTGACTTGTTCTTCCTCCATTTTATAATCTAATAAATATTTATAAATTACCTTTATCGCTTTCTTATCTGTACCCAATAGTAATTAATCTAGAGTCGTTAGTTTTCTATTAATACCCCACGTTTTCACATCTTTCATGTAAAATGATTGAATTTGTAGATATGACCACCACTCCAATTCCACCCCTTGTTCTTTTAATTCTAGTCTAGTTTTCAATTCCCCTTTTTCATTTAATATATCCTTGTATGAGACGATTTTAACCAGATTGATGAGATTTGGGTGTACCAGCGCTTCTAATGTGGATAGCCAGACCAGTATTTTCATATAATTTTGCTGTTTGATTTCGTTGCATACCACCAATAGAGCATGTCGTATATAGTGCTTTTGAAAATATTGATGTGCCGTGTGTCTTCCATATCATAAAAATGCATGCCACCCTAATTGAATATCATGGCCCTCTAGTGTTAATAATCTCTTATTCCGTAAAGTTATCCACTCTTTAACTGAAGTGATAGTTACAGCTTGATAGTACAGTTCCTAATCAAGGAAACTAAGCTCTCCTCTTTCTTTTGATTCTTGCAGTAATTTCAATTTGATTCTTGGTTTCTTTCCTTGCCATATAAATTTCGACATTATTTTATTCAAGTTTCCAAAATATTTTTTCTCTAATTTTATGGGTATATTTTGAAATAAAAAAAGTATCTTTGGCAGAATATTCATTTTTATTGTCGCTATTCTACCCATGAAGGAAAGTTGCAGATTCTTCCATCTCTCCAAGTCTACCTTTATTTGGTTTGTTAGTTTGGTATAGTTATCCTCCTTGATCGCTATGCACCTTGAAGTTAGGTAGACTCCTAGATATTTCACTTTCTTCACTAACTGAATGCTTATTCCCTTGGTCAAGTCGTCTTTCTGCTTGTTTGTCATATTCTTGGCTATCATTTTAGTTTTTTCCTTATTTACTTTTAATCTGGCTATTTCTCCATATTCCTCCAATACCTCCATAAACCTCAGGCCCAATTGCAGTGGTTCCTCTAGAATGAAAACTAGGTCATCTGCTAAGGCTTGCAATTTATAAATTTCTCTTTTAATTTCCAACCCTTTGATTTGTGTATCTTTCCGAATAATCCTTGGTAGTACTTCCAATGTTAATATAAACAATAACAGCGATAATGGACACCCTTGACTTGTACCTTTCTGAATTCTAAAGTTTTGCGTCACTTCGCCGTTCACTATTACTCTAGCCTCCTGTTTAGAATATATTGCCATAAACATGTTTATAAATTTATCGCCAAAATCTGTGTATCTTAATTGTTTAACATAAATTTCCATTTAACATTATCAAACGCCTTTTGAGCATCTAAGAATAACAATACCACTTGCTTCTCACTATGTTTTTCATAATATTCTAGTATATCTAATATTATTCTCATGTTATTCCTTATTTGTCTTTTGGGCAGAAAACCATTTTGATCCACATGTATAAACTCGTTCAAGAACCTTTTCAATCGTTCGGCTACTATTGATGTAAATATATTTTTTTTTTTATTGAAAAAGTTTTTCAAATACAGATTTTCCCCCTTTTTCCCCCCCTTCCCCCCACATATTATATATTTCATAAATCAAGTTAACCTTAAAATACAATTCCCCCCTTTCCCTCCCTATCCCTCCCCAACCACCCCTTTCCCCCCCCCCAACCCCTCGGACTTCCACTATATAAAACCCTAGTAATCCCAAACACAATATATATTACTCATCCCCTTCATATTCTACCCCCTGCATTCTGTTCAGCATTACCATATTCGTCTAATCTCCCTCAGCTGAAAGCTATATGATATTTTCTGGTTTGATATTTATTTTGTACATAATCAATCCACTTTTTCCATTCCTGTGCATAATTCTCTTGCATATAATCCTTTAAAATAATAATTAGTATTATAAATAATTATAATAATTTATAATTCCTTGTAATTTTCCATCTGTTGGATTTTTTATCAATAACTGTTCCTTTTTCTTTATCTCTCTTTCCAATTCTGTTCTCTTTTTCTGTCTATTTTGTTTATGCTTAAAGTTCATTTGTATCAGTACCCCTCTCATATATGCTTTACCTGCATCCCAAACTATTTCAATAGGGGTACCTTTGTTTAGATTCAGTTTAAAAAATTCCTTTATGTGCTTCTTAAGTTCATTTACATTCTTTTCATATCTGAATAAATTTTCATTTATGTTGTTTCGATGAAGAAAGACGCGTAGGCAGGATGATGATTCACGGGAAGGCCCTTCGGTGGGAAGGCACCTTGGGGAAGGCACCCTGATTCCCTCCAAGAGGCTCCCTTTTATTGTCATTTTACAGCTACCATGGCAAAACATTAATCATCGTTTACTTGTACTGATTGGTTACAGAAGGCTCATGATTTTCACGTGAACACCTCGTTTTTCTCTCGTGCTCTTCCTGTGTCACACAATGCTATGCGCCTGGGTTTGCATGCTTGAGATAAGGTCTCCACCAGATATCCTGCCTTTGCATTTCTCATGAGATTAAGACTCTGCGGAAGTGCTTGTTTACACAGCGTGGTCTGCCAGCCACTGAGATAACACTCACCTCCACACATTTAGTCTCCAAGATCTTCTTTCTTTCTTTCCCATCTCAATTTCTATCCATACCGGACTATGATCAGTTAATGTCCTAGAAAATATCTTCGTTTTCCTTACTTTAGGAAGTAAATCAACCGTTAACAAAATAAAATCTATCCTGGAAAAGGATTTATGCCTATCCGAATAGAAGGTAAAATCCAATTCTTTTGGGTTGTGCACTCTCCATATATCTTTCATTTCCAAATCCTCTTTCATATCAAAAAAAGCATGTGGTAACTTAGCACCTAATTTAGCTAAACTCTTTTTGTCCTTTTTGGGTTCTATTACTCCATTCCAGTCTCCCATAATTAAAATAGATGTAAAGTCCCATTCTAAAATTTTAGAATGAAGCATTTTATAAAAACTTTCTTGTTGCTGATTAGGAGCATAAATTCCAACCACCAAAGTTGAACCATTATCTGTATGAAGTTCAATTGCAATATATCTCCCACAGTCATCTACTTCTATAGTTTTAGCTGAAAGTCTTTTATTTATATATATCACCACTCCATTCTTTTTTTCCGAATTTAAAGCGATAAAGTGCGTTCCTAATCTTGAATTTATCAAATATTTCTGATCTTGGGTTCTAATATGGGTTTCTTGCAAACAAATAACATCATTATTAAATTGTTTCAAATAATGAAATACTTTCTTCCTTTTTTGTGGAGAATTCAATCCATTCACATTCCAAGACAAAAATTTAATTATCATTTGGGCTACTCTGAAGTTTTGAGAACATTTGCTGAAGGTCCTTTTCCACACAGGTAATCTTCGGCTTTGTTCCTCCCATGACTTCAACTTGTGCCTTATCCTTAACCTTCTTTCCTCGTTGTGGCTTGGATCTCTCCTGTTGCTGTGCTTCCTGCATTTGCTTAGAGGCTGCTCTAGTTATACGTTGATCGTCCGCTTTACATGCCATCAGTTCGAGATCCAACGCCACTTCTCTTGTAGTTTTCGATGTATCCTCTAAAGGAGAAACTGGAAATGGTACAAAAGGATCAACCACAATGCCACCTATAGCTCCCTGGACCTCCATTGCTTCCTTTTGTGACTGCTTTATTTTTTCTTCAGTCTCCTGTTCAAACTGCCTCTGTGCTTCAGCCTCCTTATCTATTGGTGAAGACGTACGTGGAGATGTTGAACCCGCTTTCAAAGTATTATAATAAAAATCTTCCGCTTTTGCTATGGTATTTAAGCGATATCTCACTCCTTGCATCCTCAATATTATGCCAACTGGTGCATCCCATCGAAACTGTATTTGCCGCTTCTTCAATTCTGCCACCAGAAATCCAAAATCCTTTCTGTCCTTTAACATTTTAGGTGGTAATTCTTTAAAAACTCCAATCTCAGTTCCATCAATTTGAACAGTAGAGACAAATGACCTTTGCAAGATATCATTTCTTATTCTTCTATCTGTGAAGTATATCACCACATCTCTAGGCAGTTGTCTATATACTGCCACCCGAGAGTTAACTCTATAAGCCTTATCAATTTTATAAAAAATCTCATCAGAATCATCAACCTTTAATAACACAGCCAAAGCATCAGCACAAATTTTTCTTAAGTCTTCTCTACTGTTCTCTTTTATACCTCTAAGCCTAATGGCAAATTCCATAGACCTGAATTGCATCATAGTTATCTCATTTTCAAGCCGTTGGGTTTTTTCATCCACATCACTGATTTTAAAGTCAGTTTCCTTCAATTTAGTGTCCACTTCTAAAGCAAGTTTTTCCACCTTTTTATCAATTTGCAAAACTACATCAGACAGGCCTTTCACCACTGTTTGGATATCTTTGTTAACTATATCAAACTTTTCTTGAACCAATCCTTTAACCTCCTGTTCTGATTTCTTAATTTCTCTGACAATAAATTCCTTTAAATCCTGGAAGCCATCCTCCTTTGTCTGACTTTGTAATTGCAATGTAGGAGACTGTTGTGGCTTGTGAGTGGGGGAGCCCCCCCCCTGCTGGCTTAGCCTCTGATTTTGTTTGCTTTGATGACATTTTGCCATGTAAACGATTTCCTTTCCCAGTACAAAATCCACCAAATCTTCCCAATAATTTCTCCAGGTTAAATCAGATCAGTAAAAGTTTCTATAACTATTTAATTATTTTTATTTTCTCCCTTCAAGCCGGATCTGTTACTTTGTAGCGTGTTACAATAATCAAGCCAGTCTACTTTCGCTTTCAGCTGCTCTTTCCGCTGAAAGCAAGCGCCATTTTTTTTTCCTCTCAAAGTTTCTCAAACTTCAAAGCTGTAAT